>RCUC01111144.1:0-15845 GCA_003697995.1 Taxidea taxus jeffersonii
TTAAATGGCCTGCAGCTAGGGAGCAAAAAGAGCTTTCAAAGCTAACTGAATAAAGAAATCAAAATTAATACTCCCAGGGAGCAATAGAAAATCATTGGCTTCTTTGTATGCACTGCTTGTGATAACAGTCTGAATGTTTAAGTACAGTCAATATTTGTTGAATTGTTGAATATGTTAAAACTTTAAAGCCTATTTAGTAGTCCCTATAACAACATTTACCTGGCTTATAAAATCATTTTGGTATTTCCTTGCAGTTATAATTGGAGAAAACTCTAACAGCTTCTACCAGGAAGAGGTCTAAGATGAATTAAAGAACACCTTGAGAGTTTTGAATCAGTCTGATACAATATTTCATCACAACCAAAGTAAATTTAAATCACATAATTTTAGGAAGAAATAACATCCAAAGGAGATTTAAGCAGTTTAACCCATGAAGCAATGAGGATTATACTAATTGAAGTTGGTATTATGGGCACATTTCATGAAAATTGCAAATATTTCCTTAGAGTAGGGGAGATTTCACATGACTAGATTTCCTTCTAAAGTTAGATTTATTCATTCTTTAACCCAGGAAGCAATTAGTGATAATCTTCCAGGTGCTAGGTACAGAACTGGAAGTACCTGGAGTATTAAAAAAAGTATGTGATTATAGTATCTGTTCTTACAATAAAATGGGTCCCAAGGTCTGTATGCTTAAGAATCACCTGGGTAGGGACAACTGGGGGGCTCAGTTGATTGAGCCTCTGCTGTACGCAGGGGTCATGATCCCAGAGTCCAGCTCCCTGCTCAGCGGGGAGCCTGCTTTTCCCTCTCCCTCTGCCTGCAGTTCCCCCTGCTTATGTTCTCTGTCAAATAGATAAATAAAATCTTTTTTTTTTTCAGATTAGATAAATAAAATCTTAAAAAAAAAATCACCTGGGTAGCTTGTTAAAAATGCATGTGAGGGGGGCACCTGGATGGCTCAGTCGTTAAGCATTTGCCTTCCTCTCAGGTCATGATCCCAGGGTGCTGGATTGAGCCCCACTTCGGGCTCCCTGCTCAGCAGGAAGCCTGCTTCTCCCTCTCCTGCTTCCCCTGCTTGTCTTCCCTCTCTCTGTCAAATAAATAAATTTAAAAAAAAATTTTTTTTTTTAGATTTTATTTATTTGAAAGAGACAGAGAGTGCAAAGAGAGAGAAAGAGAGCATGAACCAGGGGGAAGGGCAGAGGGAGAGGAAGAAACAAAGTCCCCACTGAGCAAGGAGCCCATGTGGGACTCAATCTCAGGATCCTGGGATCATGAACTGAGCCGAAAGCAGCCACTTAACCAACTCAGCCACCCTGGTGCCCCATAAATAAAATCTTAAAAAAACAAAACAAACAAAAAAAAACGCATGCTAGGAGTCCCTGGATGGCTCAGTTGGTAGAAAGGTGATCTTCAGGTTCTGGATTCAACCCAATGTTGGGTGTGGAGATTACTTAAAAATAAAATCTTAAAAAACTGTATACTTCTTGGACTTACCTTAGAAATTCTGATTTGTGGTGATGGCCTAAAAACGTTTATTTTCACAAAGCACTCAAGGGGTGCCTGGGTGGCTCAGAATGTTAAGCATTTGCCTTCCACTCAGGTCATGATCTTGGGGTCCTGGAATGGAGCCCCACATCGGGCTCCCTGCTCAGCGAGGAGCCTGCTTCTCCCTGGCCCTCTCCCCCTCCCCGCACTCATGCTTACTCTCTCTCTTTCAAATAAATAAAAATGTCTAAAAAATAAATAAATAAAAATAAAGCACTCTAGATGATTCAAGTGCAGATGGACTGAGAATCACACTGTGAAGCACATTATTCTAGAGCTAGGACATATAAGCTGGTAGGGGAAATAAAAAATACATATTTCTGGAGGTCAAAGATACCAGATGACAGATCAGAATGAATAGCCCCAAGGCAGAGGCAAGGAATCAGAATATGCTGGTTTAGGGAGCACATACACCTGGCATTTTCTGGGAAGCTGTTACCATGAGTAGCTAAAGCTAGACAAACAAACCATTCCAATTAGAACATACAATAATCCTACAAATCAGGGCAAAACAATAATTGAGACTAAACAGAAGGCCATAGGAACCAAAGTCAGTCAAGAATTACAGATTAAAAAAACAAAGACTAGGGGTGCCTCGGTGGCTCAGGAGGTTAAGCCTCTGCCTTCAGCTCAGGTCATGGTCTCAGGGTCCTAGGATCGAGCCCCGCATCCGGCTCTCTGCTTAGCGGGGAGCCTGTTTCCCTTCCTCTCTCTCTGCCTGCCTCTCTGCCTATTAGTGATCTCTGTCAAATAAATAAAATCTTTAAAA
Organism: Taxidea taxus jeffersonii; assembly: GCA_003697995.1. Taxonomy (NCBI): domain Eukaryota; kingdom Metazoa; phylum Chordata; class Mammalia; order Carnivora; family Mustelidae; genus Taxidea; species Taxidea taxus. The sequence goes on from RCUC01111144.1 coordinate 2,321, forward strand.
AAACAACAACAAAGACTAAAAATAGATTCTGATTTAGGTGATAATTCAGTTTTAGCTGAAAGTTCTATACAGACCTCCCATTGGGAAAGAAAGGAGTTCAGGGTGATGCTTCCCAGCAGAAGCAGAGGAGCCATACAAAGAAGAAAGTGAAAAATTGAAATGGAACTGCAGAGCACACTCACTCTAAGACAGCAAGAAGCAAAGTGGCCTGGGAAAGTGAAATATGCTTCTTTGGCTTGAGTTCACACTCCTTCAGTGTGGTAATGGCCGTGTCACAGGCTTAGCAACTGACCAGTAACCAAGACAGGCTGATGGACAGAGGCAACAGAAGCAAGAAATAGCCACTTCTCTTAAATGCACTGGCCCATCACCCCAGGTGCTGGAAATGCTGGGATCTTGGTGAATAGTATTGGTTGAAGGCAGATTGCAACATTATTCATCAATTTCCTCATCGGCAAAACAGGAATAAGACCAAACCCATCTGGTGACAGTAAGTATTAAGGATATAAACCACTCAACTTCCTGGCTGGCCTACAGTTAGCACTCAGGACAAATTATTTATTTGTAATTAATATCATTAGTAACCCTGCTTTGGGGTTTCCACTTTTCACCATGCCTGAGGTTTTTCTGACAGTTGGGTTAAAATTGTAGTCAGGTGTCAACGTCATTTTGGGGTATTTTTCTAGGGGCGCCTGGGTGGCTCAGTGGGTTAAAGCCTCTGCCTTCGGCTCGGGTCATGATCCCAGGATATTTTTCTAATCAACAGTGCCGGGAATCTTGTCACATCTTGTCCTTTGAATATGGGTCCCACTCCTGTAGTTTACTTTTGTTAACCTCATGTCTAGGGGCACTTATTGGTTGGCCTTTATTGAGCTCTTTCCACATGTTGAGTCCAGTATTTGGTGATTTCTCTCAATTATCATTATTATTCCTCCCAAAAACCACTTGGAATAAATATTATTAGGATTGCCTTTATTTTGCAGATAAAGAAGCCAATTCCTAGAGAGTTTCGCAAATTATGTTCAGTTTATCAACTGCTTCGTTCTTGTATAAGCAGGATTTCCAGGCAGATCCTTCTCTCCAGCTTCTACCTCTACATGTTACGTCTGCTTCTTTTCTACTTATCGGTCACCCTGGTCATCAACCACATTTCAACTTTATAGCCTACAGCTTCAGCCACCTGAGAAAATGTAACCGGACACTTTTAATCCAAAATCCAAATATCAGAAAGATGGGGAGAAGGGTTTTTGCCAAACCTGAGTCAGAATCCCACCCTTCAGCAGGTCAACAGTGCCCAAGAGACCTAAAGAACTATGGCGGCTCCGTTGTTAATTATGGCACAGAAGGGAGGGAAGAGCAGTTCCTGGAAGAGGATGATTTTCTAAGAAGGGGTATTGGACAGACAAAAAAATACATATCCACTGTGTCTATGCATTTCCCACTGATTCTTACTCATAGATTCAGTTCAGTATTTTGAATGGCTTCCTTCCATTCCCTAAATCTGGCAAAATAAAGCAACCAGGCAATGTGAATTGGACCTGAGACAGGTCTGTCTGGCCCTCCCATTGCAAGCACTTTTCTAGGACAGTTGATAAGGTTAGCAGAGTTCAGTTCTCTTGAGAGAGAGTGAGCTCTTCAGGTGTTTGTAACTAGTGATTACAGAGCAGGCAAAGGGCTTCGTCCTCTGAGGGAGATCTTTCAGTTCTGCTAATTAGCCACCCAGCCCTCTCCTCTTCCTTCCACCAGTGAACTTCCCTTTGATCTTAATTGTGTATGGAAAATGATTGCAATTAGAATGATATAATACAATAAACATCTGTTAGTAAAACTAATTTGATAAAATCAAAATGTGAAATGGTATAAGTAACATTCAGTAGCTCTGGACAATTTGATTTCTTCTGTGTCTAATGTCATCTTTGGCAACTATTCAGCCTAGTTTTGCATATAAATGTGAGTCTCGGGGCAAGAAGAAAACTGCATACCCAAAATTTCTCCTCAAAATTTGGACACCTGACAAATCTGTCCCTAGATAAGTCATGGACAATTTATACAATGATTCTTTGTCCTCCTCCAAAACCTAAAAAAACACAACAAATGCAAATATGAAAAATTAGTGACATTTAAAAAACTTTAAAATTTTGTATAAATGTATTCTAAATGGAACAATCCCTCTGATTGAAATAATAGCTAATTCAATTTTTCGAGCAGGGTATATAATTATTCAATGGCTTTAAAATAACTTGGCATTGTTCCTTAAGTAGAGGCATTATTGCTTAATTGCAGATAAGTCATTTCCCGAGTCCCAAGCAATTAATCAGTGTTTCCTAAACTTGCCGAAAATAGGAACCATCTGGGGTTTTTGTTAAACATACAGATTCCCAGGCCCAACCCGGACCTACTGAATTAGAATTTCTAGGGAAGGCAAATGGGAATCTGTGTGACAAGAATAAGCATCCCATGTGGATCCTATTATCAGACAGGTTTGGGAAATACTATTTGGATTCCTTTGTCAGTGGCATTAAATTTTTCATTTACTATTATATTGAATCACCGGAACAGAGCTTTATCATTGGAAGAAAAGAAAGCACTCACCGGTGCAAACCAAAGCATGTGCTGTTTTATATCAATATATCTTCCTGTTACCTAAAACAAGTACCATGTATTTACATATTTTCCCTTTACCCATTCAGGTACTGTAGAAATTTTTATTGCTTCATTAATAAGCCCAAGATTAAGTCCATGACCATCTTGAAGAAAAGAGCATAAGGAGGAAAATATCTTATTTAGCCTCTCACCATACATCAGGCACGGTCTTGATAGTTGGTGTAGGTTTGTTATTTCCCTTAATCTTAACAATTAACTGGTGGCATATTTACTTTTATTTGATAAATGTAGAAACTGAGGCTTGAAGGGGTTAGTGAATTTTCCCAGGATCACTTAGCAAGCAAGAGAAGCAGGGATCAAGTCCACTGAGCACTCGTTTTTTAAAATTTATTTTTTAAAAAAATTTTATTTATTTATTTGGCAGACAGAGATCACAAGTAGTCAGTCAGAGAGGCAGGCAGAGAGTGAGGTGGGGAAGCAGTTTTCCCGCTGGGCAGAGAGCCCCATGAGGGGCTAGACCAAGACCCTGGGATCATGACCTGAGCCGAAGGCAGAAGCTTAACCCTGCCTTCACTTAGCCACTCAGGTGCCCCGAGCACTCGTTTTTACCAGGATATTAGCCCTTAGTATTTAAGTAGAAGTCCAGGAACTCAAATTCACTTGGCAGAATAATCATGAGTTTGTGAACATTTCTTCTCTGAAGGTCAAAAAGGGCAATTTTTTATATATGTGGGCTGAGCCAGAGAAGGAGGAAAGGACAGGTTTTGGGAAGTCTGATCGCTTCTTCTATGATGATAAGCCTCCTTTTTTCTTGTGATCACAAAGAAATGTATGGTTCTCCCTTAAAACTTAACTCTCCCAAAGGACAAATGAGAAAAGTAAATAAAATCATAAACTTAGATATTCAACATGTATAATAGGTATCAGTAGAACTAGATTTTACTCCGACTCACGCTCTGTCTTAATCTCTCTGTGTTGTTTATTCTGGTGGAAATGGTTGCAGCCGGAAACAAAAATGCCCCCTTTGGGATTTCTTGTTTTAAAAAACCTTTTTTAAAGGGTTTGTTTTCTCAGACTTGGAAGCTGTTGAAAGGTGCCAGATGGATAGGCGCGGTGGCTGTGAGTTCTCTGTTTATCTGCAGAGAAGGCAGGTGTGGATGGAGCTCCCTGGGCTTCCCACGCAGCCTGGCTTAGGAACCCTCGCCTCCTGCATGACAGTTAATACGAAGTTGGGCAGTTAAGAGGACTCCCTGAAAGAAAAGCAGGCACTTCAAGTCAGCAGCACATTCCTTTTTTGTTGCCATTTTTGTTGGCATCACAGGCTAAGACCTCCACACCCAGTCATTTGTTAAAGTAGATTTTGAAGGAGGATTTTGGAGGAGGCAATCCAGTACAGGAATGCAGGAAGAAGGGAGAGAGTAGGTGACAGAGGGGGGAGGATGGCAAGAAATAGTCTGAACTCGATTTTTCATACAATGCTATCCACACTTTGTGATGCCTGTCTTCCTTCCTTCCTTTTTTTTTTTTTTTAAAGCTTTTATTTCATTGTTAATTTGAGAACGAGGGAAAGCACACATGATTTGGGGGAGGAGCAGAGGGAAGGGGAAAGAATCTGAAGCAGACTCCATGCTGAGTGCAGAGCTCACAGGGGAGGGGGGGCTCAGTCTCAGGACCCTGAGATCATGACCTGAGCCACAACCAAGAGTCAGGGGCTTAACCCACGGAGCCACCCACATGCCCCTCTCCCTTTCCTTTCCTTTTTCTTTTCCATTTCCTTTCTCCTTCTCCCTCCCTTCCTCCCTTCTTTCCTTTCTCTCTCTCTCTTTCCTTCTTTCCCTCCTCTCTCTCTTTCTTTCTCTCTCTCTTTCCTTCCTTCCTCCCACCCTCCCTCTAGTTGGGTCTTTCTTTCATGTGTTTTGATTTCTATAGTGATATATTTGTCTAGTATATTAGCTATTCTGAAAGAAGATTCAGTGCGTTCTTTATATATCTACAATATATATTCACAAATGTGTTTTAAACTTATGTAAATGAAATTAAGTTTCTGTGTTACTGTCATTCAAAAATGACCCCGATGGGGATGCCTGGTGTTAACTCAGTCAGAAGAGCATGTGACTCCTGATCCTGGAGTTGTGAGTTTGAACCCCATGTTGGGTGTAGAGATTGTTTAAAAATAAAATTGTTCAAAGAAAAATGACCCAGATGGATTTTTGCCAAATTTGAAGGTATGTTTATGTGACACGGTGTATACAGAGGGGCATAAAGGAGGTGGAATCTCAAAGTAGAGGCAAGATAAGAGCTGGGATTCAAAAGCCTACAAATAGTTAATTCTCTGGAGCAATGTTGGAGAGGCTAGAATCTATTAAGTCTTTTTTTTAATTACAAAGGTGGCACTATTTAAGACATAGCTAAAATAAAATTCCTAATGCCTATTAAAACAAACCAAAGCAAAAGAAACAAATGATAGGTTTCTATCACAATGGTGAAGAGAATTCATATCTATGTTTTCCCTCATCCAAAAATCTCTTGAAATGGTGGAATAGAGTGGTATTAAAAAGGAACAAGCAAGTAGTAAAGTCAATGATACTGTAATAGCGTTGTATGGTGACAGATGGGAGCTACACTTGTGGTCAGCACAGCATAATGCATAGACTTGCTGAGTCACTAAGTTGTACACCTGAAACTAATTTATTTTTATTTTTTAAAAAATTTTAATTAATTTTTTTAATTTAAACATATAATGTAACCCCACCCCCCTCTGAAACTAATTTAACATTGTGTGTCAACTATACTCAAACAGAATTCTTTTAAGAAAGATTAAAAAATGATAAATAAGCAGGAACAGGCAGACCCACAAAGAACTAGAACTTCTACCATAATTTCATCAGTGAAATTTAAATTTCAATGAATAAGGAAACCAAGGGGAAAATGATACAATGTCAATTTATTAAGAAGATTTATTTATTATTTGAGAGAGACATAGGGTGGGTGTGAAGCAGCAGGGAGGGGCAGAGAGAGAGGGAGAGAGAGACTCCCAAGCAGACTCCCTGATGCACGCAGATATAGGACTCAATCCAGGATCCTGAGATCATGGCCTGAGCTGAAATGAAGAGTCGGCTGCTTAACTGAATGTGCCAGCCAGAGGCCCCTACAATATCTATTTTTAAACAGCAAGTGAAAATTGCAGTGACAGATTGCTCATCACCGACAATGAAGGCTGGGAGACAATGGACTACTATCTTTAGAATGAGGAAGGAAAAGAATGTTCTTTTATTTCAGCCTGATATTTATTTATAACCAAACAAACTATATTTCAAAACTGAGGGCAAAAAAGCAAAAAAAAAGGACAGGGAAAATGAGATATTGCCAGATAATTTTGCCATTCACAAACTCTCATTGCAAGAAATAATAAAAAATGTACTTTTGAAAAATGAAATGTAAATGTAGAAGAAAAAAAGGGGAATGCAAAAAGCAAATGAATTTGTAAGCATACTAGTAAACCTAAGGATTGGTCATGCTAGTAATATTGCTACTACTTAAGGCTAATGTGAATAGGTAAAGAGGAGTTAAAATAATAATATTAACATGGAAGGTAGGAAGAGAGATTTGAGTTAAGGTGTTCTAAGTTCCTTGAAGGATGAGGAGAGAGAAAACAATTGACTTTTATTTTTTGTAACAGCTTTATGGAGCTATAGCTAACCAACAATAAACTATACATAGTTATAGTTTGTAATTTGATAGGTTTAACATAAGTTTATACCCATGAAACCAGCACCATGATCAAGCTAATGAACATATCTCATCACCTCCAAAAGTGTGTGTGTATTTTTTTTCACCAACAATGCTATTAAAATGCCATCAACTATATTCTCTATAACTTTCATCCCCATGACTTACTCATTCTATAACTGGAAACTTGTACCTCCTACTCCCTTTCACCCATTTTATCCACCCCTATATTTTAATTTTGTATATCAATCTTGTAAACTGAATCCTTGTTAAACTCACACATTAGTTTCAGTAACTATTTTATAAATTCCATAAGAATTTCTACATAGAAGATCATGTCATTTGTGAACAAAGACCGTTTGCTTCATTTTTTCCCCAAACTGGATAGCTTTTTGTTTTCTCTGTTGTTGCACTGGCTAGAACCTCCCATACAATGTTGAATTAAACATTATTCCTGCTTCATTTTTTTCCAAACTGGATAGCTTTTTGTTTGTTTTCTTTCTTATTGTACTGGCTAGAACCTCCCATACAATGCTGAATTAAATATTGTTCCTGATTTTAGGAGAAAGCATTTTTTCTCTTACCATTAAGTATGATATTGGTAGTAGGTTTTTTGGTAGATGACTTTTATCAAGGAAGTTCCTTGATATTTCTAATCAGCTGAGGGTTTTTACCAGGAATGGATGTTGGATATTATCAAATGCTTATTCTCTATCTCTTGAGATATCATGTGCTTTTCTGTTTTAGTCTGTTAAAATGTTGAATTACATTGATTGATTTTCAAATACTAAAGGAATCTAGCATTACTGGGGTAAACCCCACTTGGTCATGATGTATTATTACTCAAATTTTGTTCAGAATTTTTATACCAACATTCATGAGGAATGTTGGCCAAACTTTCCTTTCTTATAATGTCTTTGACCAGTTTTGGTATCAGGATAATGTTGGCCTTCAGAATGAGTTGGGAAATATTCATTCATTTTCAAGTTTCTGGAATAGTTTAGGTAGAATTAGTATTCTCTCTTCTTTAAGTAATTGGGAAACTTCCTTTCTTTATTCCTCCCTTTCTCTCTTTCTCCCTTTCTTCCTTCCTTCTTTCCTCCCTCCCTCTCTTTCTTTCTTTCTCTTTCTCTCTTATTCTCTCTATCTCTCTTTCTTTCTTGATTTTATTTATTTATATGAGAGAGAGAGAGAGAGAGTACAAGCAAGGGGAGTTGGAGGCAGAGGGAAAAGCAGGCTCCCCACTGAGCAAGGATCCTGATGCAGGGCTCAAACCCAAGACCCCAGAATCATGACCAGAGCTGAAGGCAGATGTTTAACCCAGTGAGCCACTCAGGTGCCCCAACTGGGGAAATTCCTAGTGAAGCTCCTTATGCTTCTAGTTTTCTTTGTGGAAAGATTTTAAATACATATTCATTTTTTTTTTCATAGATATGACTGTTCTGGTTATTTATTTCATCTTGAATCAGTTTTGGTAGTTTGGGTATTTCAAGGAATGAATATGTCCATTTCATCTACATGATTGAATTTATTGACATAAAGTTGTTCAAAACATTTTTTGATTATCCTTTTTAGTATGTGTAAGTATATAGTGTTGTCTCTTCTGGCACTTGTGATATTGGTTATTTGGGTCTTCTTTTTTTCCTGATGAATCTGACTAGCTAGTTCTTGACCTTCTCAAGAACTAGCTTTTAGTTTCTTCATTTTTTTCTATTATTTTTCCTGTTTCCTATTTCATTGACTTTTGCTCTTATCTTTATTATTCCTTTCTTCCTCTTTGTTTTGTTTTCACGAAGTTTCTTTTTTCTAGTTTCTTAAGGTAGAAGAAACTAAAGACACTAATTTGAACCCTTTATTCTTTTCCTATATAGGCACTTGGTGGTCTAAATTTCTAATTACTGTTTTGGCTGCATCCACAGAATTTTAATATACAGTGTGTTCTCTTTCATTCATAACTTTCATGTCATAATTTTCCCTTTAGTCTTTTAATTGATCCATGGTTTTTCAGAAGTTTGTTATTTTTTTCCTAAATATTTGAGGATTTTTCAGATATTTTTGTGTTCTTGACTTCTAATATAATTTCGTTGTAGCAAGAAAATAAAATTTGTAATATTGGAATCTTTTAATACTTGTTGATGATTTATTGAGAATTTTTATAGTCCAGAATAAGGTCAATCTGGTAAATGTGCCTTGTGCATTTGAAAAGTTGTGTATTGTGTTATTGGGTGAGGTAGTTTATAAATATCAATTAGATCATGTTGTTGATAGTATTTTTTAAGTTTTCTACACCCTTACTGATTTTCTGTCTACTTGTTTGAACAAATATTAAGAGAGGAGTATTTAACTATAACCATAATTGCGGATTTGTGTATTTCTCCCTGAAGTTCATGTATTTTGGAAGCACTGTTATTGGGTGTCATGTTCTATTGATGAGTTCAGCCATTTATTATTATAAAATGATCAGCCTTGAGTTTTTCCCTCACCACTTACTAATCAGCACTCAACTGAGTACTGGAATGGGAACCTCTTCAGACATCAGGAGTTCTTATAGCTGTTTTTTTCCCCCATATCCTGTCCTGAGAACTCTGGCCTTTTTGGGTTCACTGAACTCTCACCTTTGCCTTCTCAAGTCAGGGGCTCCAGTAGGTCCAGTCTGGGTCCTTCTCTGTGCACGGTGGTCTAGAAATTTCTCCAGGCAGTAAGCTGCGATGATTGTAGGGTACGCTTCATTTATTCCTTATCTCTCAGGGATCCTTTTTCTTCACTGCCTCCCAGAGGAGGCAATCTTCTTTGTAAAATACCTGAAACAAGACTGTTACAGAGGAATTAATAGTTACGGACCAAGATCATCTCTGAGGCTCCTGCACACACTCTGTTCTTCTTTTTACAACACATAACACTTGAGGGACATTGTTTAATGTATTTTGTCTAGTATTTTATTACGTTCACATTCAGTGTGACCTCTATTACTCTATCTTGATCAGAAGCAGAAGTCTCTTTATGTTTCTACCTGTGAATGATAACTTTAACTACTATTTTTTTTTTTAAGGCAGTGAAAGATACTGGTTTGGGAATCAAAATACCTAAGTTGTAAATCTGTCACTTGTTGTATAAACTAGAGAAAAATCACTTTGCCGAGCTTTAAATTCCTTGTTGTTGTATGGACAGGATGAAGTAAGATAGAGCAAGTAAAAGTATTTTGTAAAAATAGGAAGTATTTTGTAAAATAGGAAGGCAAATGTAAAGTATTATTCAAAAATATGAACTGTGTGGGGGAGGGATTAGAAGGTGTCATTGCTTACACATTTCTTATCATATCCCCTTTACCTTTTATCTGAATCTTGATTCTATCAGCAAAGGATATGTGTCCAGCCCCAGGTTTTTTTTTTTTAATATTTTATTTATTTGACAGAAAGAGATACAGTGAGAGAGGGGAACACAAGCAGGGGGAGTAGGAGAGGGAGAAGCAGGCTTCCCACTGAGCAGGGAGCCCAATGTGGGGCTCGATCCCAGGACCCTAGGACCATGACCTGGTCTGAAGGCAGATGCTTAATGACTGAGCCACCCAGGCACCCCCAACCCCAGGTTTATCCCACTCCCCTGTTCTTCCCATAGCAGGGAATGACTAGGTCATTCAGTTCTAGAAAATGAGGAATAACTGAAATCGCCCCTTCTCCATGATTTGCCCTGAGTACATACTTGATTTGTGACACTCTAGCAGCTATTTTGTAAGTATGTGGAAAGATCAAGCCATCGCATAGTTACTGGTCCTAACCTTACTAAGTTGCTGAACCAACACTAGCATCCACCCTTCTCCAGATTTTTTTGTTTAATGAGAAAATATACTATTGAATCCATTATTACTTGTATTTAGAAATTGAATAAACCATGTTTAAGCTTTGTTTAAAATCAATAGCAGTATCTGGCTCATAGTAAGTGCTCCATAAATATTTTAAATATAAATATGGTTAGATATATGAATCTTTCAGGACTCTTGTGGATGTAAATTGACATAAAGCAATCCTTCTAAAGTCTCAGCTACTACAACTTCACAGTCTCAATTCAGGGCTGTAGATGGCTTTGCTTATCACAGGGGACTTATCTCATTTCTTAAAATTATACACACAAGGAGACTCTTCTTAGGGTTGCACCAGTGCCCTTTTAAGAAGCTAAGTGAACTTGGGACACCTGGGTGGCTCAGTTGGTTAAGCGGCTGCCTTCGGCTCAGGTCATGATCCCAGCATCCTGGGATCGAGTCCCACATCGGGCTCCTTGCTCAGCAGTGAGCCTGCTTCTCCCTCTGCCTCTGCCTGCACTCTGTCTGCCTGTGCTCGCTCCTGTGCTCTCTATCTGACAAATAAATAAATAAAATCTTAAAAAAAAAAAAAAAGAAGCTAAGTGAACTTAGTTGTAGAACACTTCCTTATGTTTAAAACTTGAGGAAATACCAAAGAAACTCAGCTGACTTTGTAGAAGTATTTGTTTTGAATGATGGAAGAACTTCTTTGCAAGCAATTGCATTGTAATCGGGGAATTCCTGATCAAGCTATCCTTGGCACAGCTTGCAAATGCCGAGTACATGAAATATAAAGTTCTAAAATTTCATTTCCATGGAAAGTGAATGGAGAATTTTAACAGACAGTTTATTTTTTGCCTACTTTTTGCAGCATCAACTATAATAAGTCATATGTATTAGTAATCAGAAAATGAAATTCATATTTAAAAACAATCGCCTGGTTTTAATTTTATGAGGAAGGTGTAAGAGTATTACAATTAAAGTAATGTCTTCTTCCTCCCTCTCCACACCCTACCCCAAACAAATATTTTCCTGGGATTTTTGATAGAAATTCTTACAGAAGTCTAATAATGTAATGGAGTGTGTTATTTATATGCTAAATAACACTCATGAATAATAACCAAATATTAAAGATTGCAAACCTTGAAATGGCTGAGTTCCTTTGGTTCATGGATTTGCACAATTTTTCCTTGGCTCTTCTCAAAGTGTGAGATTATGAGAGAGACTATATGTGATAAGACTTAAGAGGAGAAAAAGGTCCTGGTTACTGGCAGAAATATGGCCAGAAGGAGCCATGAATGTAATAAAAAAGGATTTCTCAACTGTGGAAAAGAGTTCTACCTTTTCCATCAGGATGGGCAACCCCCTGGGTGGGCTGATTTTGTGTCAATTAGAGCCAAAGTGTATGTCTAGAGATTGGAAAGAAAACAAATACATTTGTGGGTCAGAAATGTCTCACTTGGTTTGAACTAACTGCTTTTCTTTCTCACTCATTTTCTCTAGTTGGGGTGTGTGTACATGTTTCTATATCTCTGTTATTCTTTCTTTGATTGGCAATACACTGTTAACTTTGATACAGTGTAGTTTTGGAACACAGGTTGCATTTATTTATACTTTTATTTTGGATTTATTTATATTCTCTCCCTTTTTTTTTTTAAGATTTTTTTTTTTACTTATTTGTCGGAGAGAGAGCAGGAGCGAGCACAGGCAGACAGAATGGCAGGCAGAGGCAGAGGGAGAAGCAGGCCCCCTGCTGAGCAAGGAGCACGATGTGGGACTCGATCCCAGGACGCTGGGATCATGACCTGAGCCGAAGGCAGCCGCCCAACCAACTGAGCCACCCAGGCGTCCCTATTCTCTCCCTTTTTAAAAAGAAGACCAGAAATGGTTTATTTAATAGATCATACCCACACGATATGTCTGTGTGTATTTGCTCCAAAGGCTTTTGGTAAAACTCACTTGTCAATTCAACAAGTAGTCATCGAACATCTTGGGGCTTATAAAGCTGAACGAAATGTGGCCCTTGATGTTTAGTCTTGTTGAGTTACCTTCTCCAGAAGTAGATGCTTTTTAACAAGATGGTAACAACCCTGGTTGCATATCAGAATAACCTGGGGAGTTTGTTAAAAATACACCTGTGCACGCTCCAGCTCTTGGCTCAGGGAAATTCTGATAATAGGCAGGGCCCAAGGTGTGTGGAATTTTAACAACAAGCTCCCCAAGTGAATTTGATACACAAAGCACGATTAAAGAAATTCTCGGGGCGCCTAGGTGGCTCAGTGGGTTAAAGCCTCTGCCTTTGGCTCAGGTCATGATCCCAGCGTTCTGGGATCGAGCCCCGCATCGGGCTCTCTGCTCAACAGGGAGCCTGCTTCCTCCTCTCTCTCTCTGCCTACGTGTGATCTCTGTCATATAAATAAATAAGAATCTTAAAAAAAAAAAAGCCTCTGCCTTCAGCTCAGGTCATGATCCAGGGTCCTGGGATCGAGTCCCATATCTGCTCAGCAGGGAGCCTGCCTTCCTCTCTCTCTGCCTGCCTCTGCCTACTTGTGATCTCTGTCTGTCAAATAAATAAATAAAAAATCTTAAAAAAAAAAAATTCTCCAAGCTAAGAAAGGATGACTTATGTGTCAGTCACAAGTCAACCAGGTGGATGCCCCTGAAACCTACAACTTGAGCACCTGGCTAAAGTTGTTTATAAGGTTGTTTCTATTTCCACTGTTTTAAAATATGTAGTAATAGTCTGGAAAGCATCCCAGAGATAAGATTGGGCCCAGTCTTCTTTGTAGAATACCTGGGACTGTTATGGAGGAATAAGGTAGCCTTCAGCCAAAGATCATCTCCAAAGCCTTCCCAAACACCCTGTCCTTCTTTCTGTCTCACACAAAATATGCTTATTTGTGCAAATTTTCTCATTCACTAGATTATGAAGTATTCCAGAGCAGAAGCAATCTTCTTTTTCTCCCCTTAAGGAACTCAGTAACCCATACATAATAGCTAATGACAGGTGTTTATTTTGAATTGAATCCTCATTCAGCTCCTGGAGTCTGACCATATATGCATATACTCACCGTGGATATTTATAAAAATCCATGAAAGTATATATTTGTTTATAAACCATTTCAATCACACAAAAGAGTACGTTACAGAAGGAAGAAAGAACAGTAAAACAAGCACTCCTGGACCCATTTCCCAGTTCATGAAATAGGACGTTGCCAATACCTTTCAGGTGACCTGTTAAACTAGAGCCTTTTGAATGGTAACCAGCTTTTGAAACTTAAATCAGAATGCTTGCATTCAGTCACCGATGGATTGGATCATTTACCTGTCAAGTGTGCCGAATTAAGTGTCAGAACCGAGGTAGACGAGGTAGTGATTTCTGCTGCCGGAGTGAGG
>RCUC01111149.1:0-19236 GCA_003697995.1 Taxidea taxus jeffersonii
AAAGAAAACTGTAGAAACTATTAGGACCTCTGTGAACTGGGCAGTTTTATTTTGTTTCTCACAACACACACACACGGGCATAGACATACAGCGAGGGGCACGTGAGGCTGCTGGCCCAGGCCGGTGCCACTGGCCAGCCCAAAGCTGTGCTTTCTGCCACAGATGTGTTTTCTCTGCTGGTGAAGGAAGACCTCCTGTACCATCTCCAGCCTTCAAGACTGGAGGAACCAGGACAGACAGAGAAACATTGAACTCCAGCTCTTGTTGACACGTGGTAAACAGCAACCTGCAGTCTCACATGTCTTCTCTCCTTAAACTGAGGACCCTGGCCTGCCTGCCAGGGGTCTTCACCAGGTGTCCCAAGAAAATTCTTTCTTTGCAAGGAAGGAATTCCTTCCTATAGAAAGAATTCTGCAAGGAGTGTATACATTGGTCTCAAGATGTGTGCAAGGCAGGTATGTGCCCAGCGCACATGGTTTCTAGGGTATCTCACTAATACTACCAACATTCAGATATTCTGAGAGGGACCAGCAGGTGTCCCAGCCAAAGCCAGGCAGTATCATGGTAGCATTTTTGGAAAATGGAGAAAAGAGTGATTCATAGGAAAAAGTAAAGTTTAGGGATGATTGTTGCCTGACCCCAAGCCAAAGGAAAGCACACATTTTTTGGATCAGGAGGTGAGTCTGATCCCTGTCTCCCAACTGCCACATGCCTGCCCGCCCCCCCCCCCCCCCCCCGCCCCCCCCCAGAAAAGCTGCTAACTAGGGTCACCAGGTGTTACTGGTGATCTGAGGGAAATATTGCATACCACTGCTGTGCCCTCACTAGGAGGCGGTGCACTGGACCCCGTCACCACCCCTCCCCACCCCACTCCTAGCACCCCCACAGCTGGTGAACTGCTCTCCCAGACTACTGCAGGCTAGCGGCCATGGCGGGAGGAGCACATGCCCTTGCCCATCCTGATGCCTTGGGTCCTTCTGTCACATGCCTTTTATTTCCACCAGAACTTCACAAAGCTTTTTAGACCCCACAGAAACTTTGAGAGAAGATTTTTGTTGTTGTTTGTTTGGTATTTTTTATAGTGGCAAAATGTACATAATACAAAAGTTACTGTTTTAACCATCTTTAAGTTCAGTAGCATCATGGACTTTCGCATTATTGTGCAGTCATCACTATCATCCATGTCCAAAACTTTTTCAGCTTCCCTGCTCTTGGGATTGTATACCCATTAAATAACACCCGTTTCCCTTTTCTCCCAGCCCCTTGGTGACTTTCTGCTTTCTGTCTCCATGAATCTAACCACTCTAAGCTCCTTATTGGGGTGGAATCATACAGGATTTGCCCTCTTGTGTCTGGTTTATTTCATGTAACGTAATGTTCTCGGGGTTCATTCGTGTTGTAGCCGGTGAGAGGATGTCCTTCCTTTTTTAAAGCCGAATGGGGTTCCATTGTATGCCTAGCCCACATTTTGCTTATCCATTCATCTGTTGGTGGACACTTGGTTGGGGCTTCCACCTTTTGGCTGTTGTACATAATGCTGCTGTGAACATGGGTGTGCAAATACCTTTTCGAATCCCGGCCTTCAGTGTTTTTAGAAGTATGCCCTGAAGTGGAGTGGCTGGATGAAATGGTAATTCTCTGGTTAATTTTTTGAGGACATGCCCTCTGTCGGTCACAGCAGCAGCACATAGCACATTCCCACCGGTGGTGCACAGGGTTTCTCCACATTCACGCCAGCAGTTGTTTTTTTTTTTTTTTTGGTTTTTGTTTTTCATGATAACCATCCCAATGGGTGTGAAGTGACAGCCCACTGTGGTTTTGATTTGCATCAGCACATAACCTTTTAATCTCAGCTTCACTGTTGCTTCTTTGGGGCTGTTTCTCATGGCACTAGTACTAAGCAGCTCCTCCCCGTTACCTCCGTAGGATGGCAAGAGCCAGGGAGAATAACAAAAGAGAGATCCCGTGGAGTTTATGACACAGAAAGCGGTTCATTATGAATTAGGTCCGCAGGTAGTCACTACAAGTGGAATTGTGTACAAACTGGCCTCCTCACCCCCTTCTTCCTTACTGTTTTCTGTTTCATCTTTTTTGAAAGTTCCCAGTAGATTATAGTCACAGGAAACATGACAGAATCAAGCATGCATAGGTCAGCAAACAAACAGGAGAACACACATGTAAAATTTTCCTTAGCTTGGCAGCAGTAATTCTCCCAGGTGTGGTTGCTGCACAAGCATTAGTGTCACCAGGGAAATTGCCAGAAATGCAGATGATCAGACCTCACCCCAAACCTGCCAAATCTTCTGGAGCCATGTGCCTTCTGTGTGGATAGGCTCTCCCAGTGATGCTATGTTCGGGTTTGGGAACCACTGGATTGTGGTATCAGAAATTGGTCCCAGCCCTTTTGAACAGCATTGTGTTATATGGTAAGATGAATCGCTGAATATCATTTATTGTTGATCATTCACACTCGGCACGATGTGGCAAAAAGACAAAGAGTGACAAGGACAATATTCTGAAAGTCCAGCCTCTGAAGTAGTTACATTTAACTCTAGGAAATATGTTTTGGGAGGCAGGGAGGGATAAATACACATGCACACACTTGAAAGTGGACCCTAAACACTGTCGTTTAAAGATTAGTAGACTGTTCTGTGGTTGATGACTGAGTTCTGTAAAAGAGTTTACTTCAAAAGAGGATGAGAATGCTTGATCATGTCACGTATGGATTGGCTTCAGGCCTGTGAAGTAAATACTTTAAAGACACATTTATAGAGGAAGAGAAAATGCCAGCGAAGAGATAATCTCATGGAGAAACAATGAGAGTAGTATCAGTTAACAGCTAGTGGCCTAAGTATAGACAATGAGTCAATTTTGATTAAAAGAAGGCCATATTGGACAGCCAGGGCAGGTGATCTAGCAGAATGATAAAACCAAAAGGCAGCTTTTTTGAGATAAGAACAGAGAGACTATTGATCAGTGGAATAGAGTTTGCCTCTAATCCATTGGTTCTCAGATTTTTTTTGGTCAAGGAACTACTTCTCTGGACAAAGAGTACCTTCCTTGAAGAAGTAAAAAAGAGATCCATTTACCAAACAAAAGGAAAGAATGATGCGGCCATTGATAAGAAACCAACAAGGTGACCTGGATTTGGAAGTAGAGGGAGTGTTGAATATATGCATAAATTATTGATGTTCAAAAACCAGCATGACTGGAAATCGGTCCAGAGCCTACCTGGGAGGCTTGGCGAACCACACAAATAACATTTCTACTCTCCAAAATGAAAAAGAAGTTTTAAGAATTAGGAGTGCCAGGTCCCATCCTCCCCTGTTATTTCTTCCCAGCCATGTGGTTAGAAGAAAATCATCATCAGGGATGGAAGAAGAAATAAAAGACATTACAGACTGTTCTCAGCATCCATTTTTTCCCCGTCAGTGAGAAAATAGCGATTAAATCTTGAGGAAAGGAGAGAAATATTTGACCAGGGCATCTGTTTTATAAAAATGCAAAGGTACGATACAGCAAGTATTTGAAACAGTGGATCAAGTTGATGAAGTTGTAGAAGTAGTATCAAAGAGGGTGTTCTTTCATTGTCTTTTCCGAAAGTGGTCACTTGTGAGCAGAAATTGCAAAAAGGTGAGATGTAAAAATTACCTAAAGGAATGAAGACTGGAAGAGATGGTCAGAATGGGAAATTCATAAGTCAGTGCATTTATTGAATACCTGCTCTGACCCCAGTGTGGATGTGTGGGGTTAAATCCAGTTCTAGTACTTAGAAGGATTATATTCAAATAGGGGACCTAAAACCTAAGCAAATATATATATATATTAGTAAAAGCCCTGAGAGAGATTGATTTTCTCCCAATCTAGTAATTGTTTTCCTGTTCCACTTGGAAAATGACTTCCTAAAAAAGGGGATGGGGAGAATGAATGGCTTATCCCAACTGGTAATTCTTCATAATCTGTGGTTCAAAAGCATGAGAATAGAAAAGAAAAATGTCACTCACTTAAGGACAGTCAGAGAGAAGGAGAGAATAAGAAGACATGGTCTGATATTAGAAAATTTGAAAAGCTAGCACAGTGTTCGGTGAAGAGACATGATACCAAGTAAGTATGGCATTTGGAGAAGGAAAGGGAGGAAATGTGGGCAGTGGGAGGAAGCTCAGCTATAAGACTTGAAGACAGATGTTTCAAAATGGAAGAGAAGGTACAGGACTGAGTCTAGTTAAATTTTAGTGTAGCCAATGAAAGTTTAACAAATACAGTACCTGTGATGGCTTTAAAAGGTGTCCACATATTCTTTGATCCCCTTCTCCTCAAGGGGTAGAACCTGATTGCCTCACCTTCAGGAGGGGCTGCCCTTAATGACTCACTTCTAATGAACAGAATGTGGTGGAAGTTATGTTAGGTAATTTCCGAGACTGGATTGTGAAAGACATTCTGGTTTTGCTCCCTCTCTGATCACTTGATCTTGAGGGAGTCAGCTGCCAGGTCTTGAAAACACTCAAGTAGCCCGTGGAAAGGCCCATGAAACCAGGAACAGAGGCCTCCTGAGTGTTCATATGAGCAAACCTGGTTCTTGGAAACAGCTCCTGCATCCCCAGTTGAGGCTTCAGATGATGTCTTGACTACAGCCCAATAGGAGCTGAGTGGTTTTTATCTCAAGGTTTAAGGCACTCCCCAGTTCCTGAGCCACAGAAACTGCAATTATAAATGTTTGCTATTCAAGCCACTGAATTTAGGGGTGATGTGTAACACAGCAGTAATCAAGTAATATGGTACCCCAGGCAGAAGACAAGACTGTAAGTTAGGAGACGACAGAAAATGACAGTTCAGGAGACAAAATTTTTCCATTGGTTGTTTAAAGAAAAAGCAAACGAGTGGCTGCCATATTGGTAATGTTTATTTTCCCTCAGCTGGAAATCAGGAGACCTCAAAGATACTTAGAGGCAGATAGTTAATAAAAATGAGATAGAAATGAGCCTCTTCCTCAAGGAGCTTGGAGACTAGTAGGACAGATTTAAACAAGTTAGGATGACAACATGATCACATGTGAAGTAAAATGTGGTGTTTCTGCAGAAGGTAGTAGGCCTCTTCTAGTTAGTTTGGAAAGTTAAGTATTCTCTAGAAACTCTAGTCAAAAGAAATCTTTTTAATTATTGACAAGACACTGATTACTATCTTTATAAAGTTTCATGAAAGGAACTTAAAGAAGAGCCCCTAAATGACAGTGTACTCCTGACATTACTAGAGTTTATTAAAACTGTTCTAGTCTCTTCCCAACTTCAGGAATTATCTCTGTTTTGCAGTTGAGAAAACCAAAACAAAAAACCATTGGGAAATTTTCCAGGGTCACAACACTAGTTAGTGAAGGAGCCAGAATATGAACCCAAGCAGCCTGGTTCTAGAGTGTATAGTACAACCATCTGTCCTGCTTCTCAGTAGCATAACTGTAATAAAGACCTGGAGTCTGAACAAATTACCACTTGTCCGATGTCACATGACCAGTTTACACTTCAGGTCATGGTAGACTAATAATTTCTCACAGACTAACATTTCTGCCAAAAACACCTTGAGAAGCAGGATGAAACCGTGAAACAAACAAAAAGCAACCAAGAAGTAGTTTTTCAGGAGCCTACAGTGCTAGAGGGCAAAAATTGGAGGCCAGGGCCACCCAGGAGGCAAGGCCCCAGAAAAAACTCCAGGCCTTCAGTATGGACTCCCCAAATTCTACATACTGGACACAAAGGCAATCCTGAAATTAACTAGACGTCATCAGCTCTTCTCCTCATTGGATTGAGGTGTTCTGCCCCACCCTCCCTGAGTACTGAAGCAAAAGTAGATTCTCTCCAAAGGACAGTGGCATCATTTCAAATCTCATATCAATATGTAGCACTCAAATGACAGTACCAAAAGACAAGACTAAATTACCAAAAACAAGGAGGGGAAGAAAAGAGAATATTAACAGACCAATAGAAGCCCAGATTTTGAATTATGTAAACATCATCCTCAAGGTGTATGGATTAGTAGGTCCAAGAAATTCAGCAAGATGAATTTGAGTAGACAGTTAGAAGTAATAAAAAGGAACAAAGGTGAGAATTAAAAGACTAAAAAATATAATAACTGAAATTAAGAACTTAGTGGGTTTACCATAGATTAAACAGGGCCAAAGAAAGGATTAGTAAATGGGAAGATAGCCCAGAGGAATTAGAGATTTTAGGATACACATACAAAAGGACAGAAAACACAGAAAGAATATAAAAAAGATTTTGCTGTGGACTGAATATTTGTGTGTCTCACCTCAACCCCTGCCAAATTCACAGGCTAAGGCCCACTACCCAGTGCGATTGTATTAGGTGGGTGGGGCCCTCATGAATGAGATTAGTCACATATTTATAAAAGAGACCCTGGAGAGCTCTCTTGCCAGCTTCTGCTGTTCAGAGACACCATGAGAAGGTGGTTGTCTAGGAAGCAGAAAGCATGCCCTCATCAGATACCAAACCTGATCTTGATCTGGACTTCCCCACCTCCAAAACTGTGAGAAGTAAATTTGAACCACACGGTTTGTGGCGTTCAGTTATAGTAGGCTGAACTGAGATTTACGTACATGTAATTGGTGTCCCAAAAGAGTGGATGGGGAAGGGGAGAGTTCGGCAAGAGGGTGGTGGGGCTATTTGAAGTGATAAGTGCTGGTGCCACATGACTGGTGGAGAGCCAAGCCAGCTCTCCTCGCTTCAGATTTAGCACCTTTAAAACATTTTTTATCGTGACAAGTAACACACAGAAAATGCCTTTTTTTTTTACTTAAGATTTTATTTATTTGGCAGAGAGAGATACAGTGAGAGAGGGAGCACAAGCAGGGGGAGTGGGAGAGGGAGAAACAGGCTTCCTGCAGAGCAAGGAGCCTGATCTGGGGCTCAATCCCAGCACCCTGGGATCATGACCTGAGCCAAAAGCAGACGCTTAGTGACCCAGGTGCCCCCAGAAAATGTCATTTAAGTACCTGTGTAACCTAGGTCAAGTTCAGGAAATAGGACATTGCTGATACTCTAGAAGCTACTGCCCATCCCAGATTAGTCTCCTGATTGCACCATACCCCCAAGTAGAGGTAATTGCTACCTTTAATTTTATGAAAATAATTTCCTTGATTGTTTAAACCTAAGTATATATCCCTAAACAGAACATTTTAGTTTTGCTTGCATTTCTCTCTCAACGTAGGTATTGTCACAAAACCTTCTCAGGGTTCTTTGACTGGCTTCAAATTAGAGTACAGTCACAGTGTCAGCACACTACTGCTAGCCAAAGAGAGCGTGGCCTCGTTCTTTTTCACCCGACTCCCCTAAGTCATTCTGGAAGATGGACAAGTTGTGGACAAGGTGGGTGGCATCGCCTCCCCAGGGGTCTTCCTCCACTTTATGCTCTTTTGCTCTCTCTCCGGAGGCAGAGTTGTTTTGGGTCTGGAGCCACTCCATCTCTCTCAGACCCAGGGAACTAACTGGCCCAGTTTAAGGAAAGGAGATTCTGTCTGCCAGTGTCCCAGCTGTGTCATTGAGGCAGCTCTACACCACAATGTCTGGCAGGGCCGGAGTCCTCAGGACAGAATCAGAAAGGTATCCATAGCCGGGGGGTGAGGTTGGCCCCAGAGTTCCCCACTTCGAGGGGCTACTCAGCCCATCAGTCATGTTCATATCTTTTTCTCATGGCTCTGAACATTTGAAAACATTGCTGGTGGTTGGTGCAGATGGCGTTTCTGTTCTAAGACCGTATCAGCATCCTGTGGATGGCTCACTGAGATGCAGATGGCCATTGTTAGAACACAGATGGCTGGGCCCCACTCTGCAGTTTCTGATTCAGCCAGTCTGGGGGCGAGGCCTGGGAATTTGCTTTTTTCTGACAAGTTCCTGGGTGATGCTACTGCTGGTACTGGTCTTGGGAGTCCACCTTGAGAACCACCCGTTGAGCTCATCTTTAGGTTTCATTTAGTGCTAGTTAGTGATGTAGATTGGAAAATCTGCCCAGAATGAACCAAGAATCCCCCAAGTGTTCAGCATTTCCTGCTTCACATAAACTTGGTTCGTTCTACATCCTTAACTTTTAAGGTTTCTGCTCAAGAGCCCATGAAATTAAAAATTACCTTCTCCGTTGCATCGGCGCTCCTGCCGTTAACACCCAAATGCACACAGTGTGTCATGATGTTAAATTAAGGAGCTTAAATTAAAAGCACATTTCCCTGTTCAGAAAGTCATCTGTTGATCATTTGACTTAATTAAAATTGGGTATATCGTATACTTACCCTGACTCACCTCGACTATGATGCTGCTTAATCTGTGAATTGATTCAGGGATCTATAAAACTAGCACAGTGCCTGGCTTGTGCTAATCTATAAAAGGGAGATTGCCTTCTGTGTGTGTGTGTGTGTAACATAATAGAAGCTTGAAACTAAACATTGCTTTAAGGGAAACCAGAAGCCCTCAGGAGAGGGTTGAGTGGTACATAAGCTGTTTGGACTGTTGCACTAGGACTAATAACTATTGTGACAGCAACAATGACACTGGTGCTCCAAGCCTTGCTCACATGTGGAGGACCTGTCAGGCAGTACCTGTTTCACTTGGCTCTTTTTTCAGAGCCATACACAGCAACCAACTTGGAAAATAATACAGAAGATACTGAGGGTTAGCTTGCACCCATCTTGTTCAGTCCCAGTCACGATTGGAGAATTGATTAGAATTACTTAGAATGACGTTTTATGCAGTTTAGAATATTACGCTGACAGGGCAGGTTGACAGGATCATCTGTGACATCAGGGTTTGTGATGATTCGTTTCTAAGAGGTCTAGCGGAGGAAATAACTTCCGAGTTCTGTGTCGTCCTCCCCACTCCCTGACCCTCTCGTGCCCATGATTCTGAAAATGGTATGTTGCCTGAGGCTGACTCGGAGATCAGTCTTCCTGTGTCTTCCTGAAGGTCCAGCCCACCAGCACTTCCTGGGTCCCCCTGGGGCATCAAGTCCCGGGGTTAGCATGGAGATAAGATGGGACCTTTCCCTCAAAGGTTTATTTCTCTTTGGTTTGTTTGGGGCAGAGGGATCCATAAATACAGGCTATGAATACAGTTGTCTCTTGATTCTTGCACGGTAGCAGCTGTGACTGGTGGGTGAGCCCCACAGTGCTTTTTGCAGAGTTGAATGCCCTCGGATATCCATTTCCCTGGGATGTCATTGTTTATGGGATTTTCACTTCTTTTGCAAGATTTTGCACACTTTGGACCAAAGGTTTGTAAGTTGCATGTAAAAGTGGCTGAGGTGCTTGTTAATTTTGTCCCCGTGAGAAGACATGAAACTGGGTGGGTCCTCTGCAGCAGGAAATTAGTTGGGTCTTGAGACCCAATGAGCCCTGCTGTAGGAATTCCTTTAAGAGCTGTAGTAGACTCCCACCATTTGTACGGCTCTCCAGAATAGAGTGGAGAAGACGTGGTCCACCTGGCCTAATGCATAGTGAAGGGATAGGACGAGCATGTAAATTATTTATTACAGAGCAGTTATTGGAGTACACTCTGCTCCTCTCCCTGGAAGTTGTCAGCTTTCTGCTGTATGGCAAACCAAGGAAAGGGAAGAACTTATCTCGATTGAGAGAGGTTACTTCAGGTGGAAAACCTTTCAGCTTGTAGCCTTGTGCGAATGATCGTCCAAGGTAGGGGTAGGATGGCTCAAAGAACAATGTGAACTGCAGTGAGAGTGGGACAGTGGCATCTCATCGATTAGATCTGTAGGCAGGGCCATGTGACACACCCCATGTGGACACAGTGCCACCCGCTATGGTGGGCAATTGGGTTTTATTCTGGAGTCACTGAGGGGGGCCAGCCTCCTTCCAATTCCCCATCAGCTGGCTAGTCAGTGTCTCAGAAGAGGCAGGACCACTTTTAATAAAAATAACAATACCTTTCTCAAATCAATTTATATATAAATAAGGCACTGACATAATCACAAAATCAGGCACTTCTCAGTAAAATCTGTGCTTAAACCATAGTATACCCTCCCCCCCGTATTACAAACCATGTTTTAAATGCAGCTGCAGGGGCACCTGGGTGGCTCGGGGGGTTAAGCCCCTGCCTTCGGCTCAGGTCATGATCCCAGGGTCCTGGGATCGAGTCCCACATTGGGCTCCTTGCTCAGCAGGGAGCCTGCTTCTCTCTCTGCCTCTCCCTGCCACTCTGCCTGCTTGTGTGCGTGCACACTCTCTCTCTCTCTGACAATAAAGAAATAAATAAATAAATAAATAAATAAATAAATAAATAAAATAAAAAAATAAAATGCAGCTGCAGTTTTCAACTGCTCTTAAAGTATTTATTTTTAAATAGCTTAGAATTAGAAAATTTTTGATGGCTTCATTTCTAATGGAGGGAAATTTCTAGCTGCTGCCTATGTGCAGACCACTTTTTAGAAATTTCCAGTTTATTAGAAATAGCCTAGGGGAAAAAAATTCAAGTTTCTTCAGCATCAGGGTAACACCGGTATCCCACAAGCTATGTATGGGGTCCCCTATTTTCAAATAACTGAAATACATTGGCACAGACGCTGTACTAAGCCAAATGCAGTTTTGCTTGGATTCCGAGCACGCGGAGGTCGCACGGCCCCTGGGTCGCTGGGTGCCTCAGGTGCCCCGCTAGGTACTTCCGCACACCTGGCGTGCGTGCTGCGTAGGGAGCGTTCCCCCGCGTCTCCTGCCTGCGGCCCCTCCTGACTCGTGTTCCGTTTCCTCCCCAGCCCAGTGACTTCTCCGTGTCTCTGAAAGCGTCAGGGAAGAACAAACATTTCAAGGTGCAGCTCGTGGACAATGTCTACTGCATCGGGCAACGGCGGTTTCACACCATGGACGAGTTGGTGGAACACTACAAAAAGGCGCCCATCTTCACCAGTGAGCACGGGGAGAAGCTCTACCTCGTCCGAGCGCTGCAGTGACGCCCACAGCCCCTGCCACCTCCAGGCCCTCAGTGCCACACTCACCTCCCGGGAGCTGGGCGCGTGCGCCCCCGGAAGAGGCCGCGCTCACGGGCCCTCCTGCAGCGGGCTCCGCTCTGTCCGGTGGTTCATCGGTCCTTGGCTTCCTTGGCCTCGTTTACCTTTGCAGGACGGTCTGTTTTTCCGCTCGCCTCCCCTCTGCTAGGCCGGGCCCTGACACCCACTTGCCTGCCAGCCCTCCTCCCGGCCAGGTTTCCAGAACGGGAGGTGCAAGAGGGGGGCTGTTCGATCACGGCACTCCTGCTCGACTGAACACAGCCTTAGTCTGTTCAGATGGTTCGCGCTAACAGAACCCCTCCTTAAACAGACATCGGGCACGGTTTGAACGCACCGAAGCTGCCGTTAATTAAGTGAACTACAGTACAACTCTGAAAGCGGGGGCGGGCGCTCCTGCAGAGGGCCCTGGCCCTGGCCCTGGACCTGGCAGCCGTGGCTCCGTGCCCTTTGCCCTCGCGTGGCTCCCAGACTGTCCAGGGAGCGGACACGCCTTGCTGGTAGCAAGAACCAGAACCACCAGATGAGAGAGTAGTGAGGAAAGTCCAGTGCCTTCGGGGCTATGCTTGCAATAAAAGAATTTCCTTGAAAGTCAGTCTGCAGAAGCCAGACCCGTGACCCAGACAGACAGATATTGTGGTCATTTACCCCCAGATGTGCCATCCACCTAGTGCTTTTTCCTCTCGCCCTGCGGCTTGTTTAAATTTCACAATTATGTATTTAATTCTCAAAGTAATATGTATCCGTAGCCATTTGTTGACACTAATACAGATAATTAAGGAAAACAACTGATCTTTGGGGAAGGGGAGCTACCATACACTTTACACACCATACACTTTACACACACACACACACCATATATATATATATATATATATATATATAGCATATATATATATATATATTATTTGCTTTACAGGGAATTTTTCAGGGTTTACAAGAGAATATGTGATTGATAGTAAGAGACACAGAATGTTTATGAAGAAATTGCATTTTCTTTTTTCTTTACATTTGAACTTCTTTATAGTTTAAATATACAGTCTTGAGATGGCACATTCCTACAACTGAAGAAGGGGTCTTGAGACCTCCTAAACTTGCATACTCAGTTTTTTGGATATTGTAATAAAAAAAAGTATTATGACAAGACTATGTGTGTATTTATCTTTGGGAAAACTCAGAGTCCATTCCAGGAGAGTAATTGCTCTAGCATTTACTGGTTCCTCAGTGCCTATGGGGAAACAATTTTTAGAGAAGAGTTTAACAAATTTATTATTTGCGTGTTTTCTTTTTCTACCACCACATATTTTGTATGCTGAAATAATAAATTTTAATTAGTGAAACTCCAAGAGAAAGCAGAATGTCAAGCTTGGTCGTAACTTTACTCTTTGGAAATTATTTGTTAAAAAATGTTGCACCGAACTTTCATCAGCCGGACTGCTCAGCACCAGCTTTTCTCTCTCCCACCCGTGTCTTACTTCCAGTTGCTCAGTTGGTAAGCAAATCTCAAACAGTTGCAACATGCCAGGCACAGGAAACAAAGTTCCATCACAGGGGAGTTGTGCTATTACTGGCTAATGAACAGCGTGTGTGTCCTCAGCGCCCATCTATGCCAGCCATGGGGTCCTCACTTATTCCGCATCATAACCCCCTGAGGTGGTCCTGTTCTCATCCCCCTTACGCAGATGGAGAAAATGAGGCAGGAAGTAAATGCACAAGGTCACGGCACTGGTACTTGGTCGGGCAGGGTTGCAAACCCAGAGAGCTGGCTTTGGTGCCAGCCTCTTCCAACACCAGCCATGGGGGCTTCCAGCAGAAATAAGCAGTTTGGTGAGAGCTTGCACTTAACCTACCATTCCTGTTCTCTGTGAGTTCGTTGTTCTCTTTGTTGCCTATGATATTAATCAGAAGTTTAGGGTCTGGGGTACCAAGTTCTGTAAGAATATATTTACAAATGAGTGAAGTGGATCATCACTTCAGACAAAGCACATCTGTCCTATACCTTATCCCTGGAAATTACAAGTGCTTCTGACTTTTTCAGGTCTCAGTGTTGTGTGTTCCATTTTGACCTGATGTTACACTCCGTTCCTACGATGAGTGTCTGGATAGCTGAAAGACTTGGGTTTACACAAAGCAAGTAAGGAAGAAACAAGCAATTAAAGGGCACAATACAGATAGACATTCTGGCTTCAGGAACTTTTCTAAGGCTTATGGTTAAAATTGACCGTCATTTTCAATCTTGCCCACAACCCCCGTGGGAGGTCCCCCAGCTGCCTTGGACAGATCAGGATTTGTATTTATGAAGGTTCCAGCATCCCCGGACTTCCCAGCACCAGGTGGACCAGTGGAGGGTGGATTGATAGCCCCAGTCCGAGCCTGTTGACAGTGGGGAAGGTGGTCAAGGCAGGGTCCCCGTGTGGTTTGGAGTGTTGGATGGGCTGCCAATGCCCTTTCCAGGTGGCCCTTCTGCCATCACCTTGTTGCATGTCCGAGATTTCCTGGACAGATCTTGCTTTGCCGTTCCCTTGCCTCTGCACAGATGGCAAAGGACAATAAAGGGCAGTCATTTTATAGTTGTGTGACTCTGCTCATTTGTTTGCATTCAATGTGCCTTCATTTTTCAGAAACAGCCCTGCTGAGTTACGGCCCTGAACCACCAAGCCCTCACACGTGACAGGTGCCAGATGCTATTAAATCATGTTTCTAGGGAGCTAAAACTGGCCATGTTTTCTCCCAAAGTGCATCACAAATTATAGTCTTAAATTATAATTAGAATCTTTAGGTCTACTGAAACTCTGACATTCCCAAGCTAAATATTCTCAGTACCAGTACAATTTTGTCTTTGGTTTCTGTCTGTGAAGTGGTTTATAAACTACTTCTCTACCTAATTTCTACCACCCGATACCAGAATGTCAAATTAATTTTAAGGTCAAAGCTTAGAACTGTGAGAGCCTAGAAAAGCTTGAAAGTATTTTTTTTTTAAAGATTTTATCTATTTGACAGACAGAGATCACAAGTAGACAGAGAGAGAGGAGGAAGCAGGCTCCCTGCAGAGCAGAGAGCCCAATGTGGGGCTCTATCCCAGGACCCTGGGATCATGACCTGAGCCGAAGGCAGAGGCTTAACCCACTGAGCCACCAGGCACCCCGAAAGCATTCTTTTAAAATAAAATTTCACGGTAAATACAGCTCTGGTCTTGGCCACTTTCCCACTGGAACTCAGCCATAGGTGTGTAATTCGTGTGATCACCACTCGTGTGATCAATACAGTCGTTTCAGGTCTGTCTTGACACCTTGTGGGGTTGCTGTCTGCTCTCCCATGAAGCAGTTATCCCTCTTCCAGACTTGGGAGCTGCTGCCAAAGCCAAGTGTGGTAGGAGCGCCCAGTTATCCTTATTAACCCTGTCACTTCAAGCGAATTTGCCAGCTTCTCTGAGTGAGTTCACCTGTGGGCGAACGGGGCTGCTCACCATCTTGGTGATTCCCAGGGCTGTGTGAGGATCATCTTCGGTAGAGCACTTGACCAACTTGGCAGGACATTTTGAGCAATTGAAAATACTGTGTTTTCTTTGCATGTCTTTCTTTGCAAGTCTGCTTGAAACCTTTGGAAAAATCACCTGCTCCCATCCCCCTGTGTTCACATTACTGACAACACACGCCTTCTGTAGCATGTCCTTTCTTTGGATCATATAGAGAGAGGTGTCCGACCTTGAATAACTAGAGCGGTCTTTTTTAAAGAGTAATCTTTATGTGCCTTAACCTCCATGTGGACTTCCCATATCACAGCTCCCAGCTGTACAAGCTAACTGGAAAGACATTCCATCCTTGGAGGATCCTGTCACTTGACGGGAAGTTATTACGGAAGATGGATGAGACTGACAGCTGGTATAAAAGCTCACTTCAACAGATTGTTTTAAATGCATGGCCTCCTCCCCAGGGTATGGGCGTTTGACCAACTCCTCAGCTTGGGCATCAGGCTCTGGAGCCAAAGTCAGGAACCAGAGGACCAGAGCTCCAGCTCCTGCTGTTGGGTGTGGGCATGCGGTTTTCCAAGAATAGATCATGGCCTGGGAAAAGTCCAAGTCCAAAGAGGCAGTGGTCCTGTCTTCATGGTGGTCAAACCCTTTTGGCTTCCACCCTGGGGGTAAGCATGGGCCCTGCCCTTCTCCAGCACCTTGACCGCCACGTTTGGAGACCTCTGTACTTTAATGGCCTCAGAAACACTGGCGCAGAGTGGCACTTTCTGCCCAACCCTTTCAGGGTGATACTATGGTTGTCAGACATTATTATACATGTGGATAAGGTGAACTGCTTTGCATAATAACGTAACATGCTTAGAAGCTTCGTACAGCTTGTTAAGTGATCTTAATGAAAAAGGAAAAATAGATTAATAGGCTAGATTATTATCTAAACGAAGCCCGAGGTAACCCACAACTCCAGACCATGTCTGCTTGTAGACCCACAGAGGCACTGTATTCAAAGGATTTCAACCTCCAGCTCCCACCTCGTCACAGATGGGATTCAGATGCTAGTGCTGTTCATTGCTACAAAGACAAGCAGTTCCCTTCCAGCACTGTGAATTAGTAAATAAGAAGAAAGGAATGAACTTGAAGTAATGAAACCAGGTAAAACCACCACCTAACCAGAATGTAGATATCCAAATAGCATGTAAGTCACAGTGGTCACAGTAGGTGTTGGAGGCTCAAGGGTGCAATGTTTGTTCAACAGGCTTTCAGAGCTCTTCTTTGGGAATGGCCAACCCATGCTGCAGATGTAGCCTCTGGCTTCTTAGTGTAGATTTACTTGGTGGGGACGGTGATATTGGCTACAAAGTTATCAGGAAATCATTTTGAGCAATTGAAAATACTGTGTTTTCTTTGCATGTCTTAATGTTTCCCAAATTTTCTACAACAGATAGAAATTAGTTGAAGGAAATATAAGAATATAAAAAAAAATTCTCCTGCATTTAAAATTGCATGGACCAAAATGAGGCAGACACAGAATCAGTGCTCCATTGGTTGTACTGTTGTAGAAAAATATTTAGGAGAGAGAGACTCTTGGAACACTGAAAAAAATAAAAAATAAAACCTCTAAGATGAACAACTGAAAAAAAAAAGAGTTCTGCTCTGGACTTTGCTTGACCTTCCTGGGGGTATTAGAAAATAATTTTATCGGTAACCAACATTTTCATGAAAAATAACAGTTAAAATCATAATTGCCAAATTAAAAATGCAGTGAATCCAATCAACTGAATAATGAGTATTGTGAAATACAGAATTTGTAATCTGGGTCATCTAGAACCTTCTCAGTGAACCTGCCCTGACGACCACCCTTATTCTGCTCTTTTTCTTCCCTGCAGTACTTAACAGTTTCAAACATACTGGATAACTCACTTATTTGCTATGGTCGTTATTTACTGTGTGCACATGCACATAGGCACCCACACATACACACCCCACAGCTAGAATTCAGTTCCACAAGGGCAGGGGTATTTGCTTTGCTGCCTAATGTAAACAAAATAGACCAGTGCTCAGCACACAGTAGGTACTCAGTAAGTATTTGTCTATTAACACTGAACGAATCAACCTAAGAGGAAAGACCTTTTGCGTCTAAAAACGCCTTCCCGTTGCCCTTGAAAAAGAATGCGTGGCTAGATATGGTTCACACATCACATTTTTTTTTTCCTTTCAAAATTCTAGATGAAGCTCTGTGGCCTTTTGACATTTCAGTTAAGCCAGTTTTCCTTCTTCCCCTCCTCACCGATCTATCTCACTTGTTTCTGCCTTTCTCGCGTAGCCTCACCTCACTCAACCCCACAGCACCTGCTCCCTTTGTAAGGTCTTCACCCGTCCCTAATAACAACACCTGCTATTCTCAGCCACCGAGAATGTGGTCTATTTTCTCATAGCCCCTGCTGTCCTAATGGCAACTTCCGCCCACTGTCTTCACCTAACGTCTTCACTCAACCGTCTTCCTGAACTTCCGCTTCCGTCCTAGCACCGCAGTGCTCAGCAGCTGCCTGGTCCAACCCAAGACGGTGAAACCCAGACTACACTGCCGGTCACACACTCCCACTCGCCTTCGAGCCTCAGCTGCCCGGGGACTCCTCATCGCTACCGGTAACTCCACATGGAGCGCAGGCATCCCCGTCCCCCTGCCTCTGCGCTCGCATCAAGCAGCCATTTTGGTAAATGAGTCACTTCCTCTGCGGGTCCAGCCGCACTGTCCCAGCCCCTTCCACATTTCCTCTATCCTGCTGCCTCTTCTCCGGAAGACCTACAGCATTTCTCTGGCTCTGGGGCTGTACCGGTCGTATGTGTTGTTGTACTGGTTGTACTGGTGCTTGCTGGCCAACCTCTCTGGTGTTTTCTGTATCTTTTCTCTCCGCAGGTTGCTGGTGTTCTCCCCAGATTATCAACAACTGAGTTTAGGTTGAGCCATGGGAAATGGCTCCTTTTTTCAGGTCAAAAATGGTTGAATGTTGGCAATTTCCTATGGTTCAACCTAAAAACTTTTCTCAGACTGTTTGATTCTATGCTCCCTGTACATAGCAGATGCTTAGCAAATATTTGTTGGTTGATTGACAACAGAAAAAGAGAACCTGTAAAATGAAATAACATCCTCCTCTCTGGTTTAATAAGAGTTAAAGCAAACCACTTTAAAACACTAAAAGGAAGCCTCGACATAATCAAACGTTAGCCATAAAGAGTACATTCTATGACCCGGTGGTACTTCGGTGAACTCTGAGTTTGCACACACAAGCCTTACAAGAAGGCTTGTGTCTCTCAGGCTCTTGCACCTCTCTTTGTGTGTCTGCAAAAGGTCATATGGCATCTGAAATTGAGTCAGAGTCTTACTCAGTAGGGCTGTTGTTTCTTATCTAATCTACCGTAGAATTTCTGGAAAATGCCTTAAATCAGATACCAATTGTGCCCTGTGACCTATTGTGACTTTTTAAAAAATTGTGGTAAAATGCACATAACAAAATTTACTGTCTTGAGGTGCCTGGTTGTTTCAGTTGGTTAAGCACCTGACTCTTGGTTTGGGCTCAGGTTGTGATCTCAGGGTTCATGAGACTGAGCCCCACGTTGGGCTCCGCACTCAGTGGAGATTCTCTCCCTCCTCCCTCTGCCCTTCCCTCCTCTTCCTTGTGGGCCCACGCTGTCTCTCCCCTTCTCTCTCTAAAATAAATAAATTATAAAAAATTACTATATCATTTTTAATGGTAAAGTCAGTGGCATTGGGTACATTCACATTGTTGGGCAACCTTCACCAACCACATCCATCTCCAGAACTTTTTTGTCTTCTAAAACTGAAACTCTGTCTCCATTGACAACAATTCCCCATTCCCTCTCCCCTCAGGCCCTGGTAACTGTCATTCTACCTTCTGTCTCTATGAATTTGGTTAATCTGGGTATCTCATATAAGTAGAATCATACAGTATTGTCTTTTTGCAAATGGTTCATTTCATTTAGCATAATGTCCTCAAGGTTTATTCATCTGGTAGCCTTTGTCAGAATTTTCTTCCTTTTTTAATGCTGAATAATATTCTATTGTATGCATATGCTCTATTTTATCCTTTCATCTGGGTTGCTTCCCTTCCTTTTGGCTATTTTGAATAGTGCTGCTGTGAGCATGGGTGTACACATATTTCTTTGAGTCCTTGCTTTTAATTCTTTTTGACATATACTCAGAAGTAGAACTGCTGGATCATATGGTAATTCTATTTTCAATTTTTAGGGAAACCACCATATTAATTACCACAATGGCTACACCACTTTATAGGCCCAACAGCACACAAGACTTCCTGTTTGTCCACATCCTTGCTAACAATTGTTATTTTCTGCCTTCTCATACTAATCATACTAATGGGTATGATTACTTTGATGTTTTTGTAAAGATTAGAGGAAAATATATCATTCTAGCTCAGTTTCATGTTTATAACGGCGTGCATGAGCTTAAACTTGAGTGTCTGCATATCCTCAAACCCATATTAACAAGTACATTGGCATTAACAAGTACATTCAACTTATATTATACTCTTGAAAGTTTCATTTTTATGTATCTTAATTCATAGGTGTAATGTAGAGAGTGCAGCTTACCCTAATTTAGAAAAAAATGAAATCTAAAAGCAAGTGATGGTGAGACTGGAGATTAGCCTTAAAAGGAAATTGTTTCTAGAAAATAATTAACATTTAAAATCAGCCAAGTCAAGCAATAAAGAATGCAATCT
>RCUC01111154.1:0-12079 GCA_003697995.1 Taxidea taxus jeffersonii
GGGTGGGGGGAGCGGTGCATGGCAGAAGGAGAGAGAAAGAGAGAATCCTCAAGCAGACATCCCAGTAAGCACAGAGCCCAAGGCAGGGCTCAATCCTGGGACCCTGAGGTCATGACCTGAGGCAAAATCAAGAGTTAGGTGCTTAATGGAGTGAGCCACCCAGGTGCCCCTGGCTTTGGGCCTTCTATTTAAGCTTTCAAAGTATTGATTTTGCCATCAAGAGGGACCTACATCATAGTACTTACCAGCATAGGATCTGGTTTTTAGTATTAACCATTCAGTTCTAGGTAGCTAGCTTCAGGTTGGGAATTAGGAATGCTTAGTACAAAGATATCATCAGTAAACCCCAGTTATTGTTTTGAGATGAGAACATACAGTTTTGAGGATAGGTGGGAAAGGAAAGACTTCTAACTTGATCGAAGGACCCAACGTCATTTGCCTAAGCCACATCAACCTCAGTATTTAAGATTCTTCAGTGAATGTTCATATCACTGGCCTAAAGGACATTCCCATTAAAGATTCATAAATCCATGAATACATACAGACAGACAGACTCTAACTGGGAAGGAAAAAAAAGAAAAACCCTGTAAGTGAAGATAAGGAGATAACAGAAAATAAGGCATCAGGTTCAGTCTCTAGATAAAGTGAGGTATGTTCCCATGCTCTATCAACCTTTTTTGGGCGACCAGTGAACTTTGTGCTTAGTAGTAACTGCTTCCTAGATAAGAAGCTACAGCCCTTTCTTTGACGGGAGTGGCCTCTGAGATGATAGCCCATAGTTCCTGGAAAGTTGTCAAAAGTTGGCCCAGGATTCTGGTGACAAGTCTTCTTTTAGATTGTCTGCCTCAGCCTCCAGCCATCAGGCAGCAAAAGTGCAGAATTCTTTACCTAGGTCAAAGGATCCACGCTCAGATGTTAGACCTGTCATTATTTTGTTAGCATTGAAAGTAACCTTTTATGTATCTCACTTTATCTTTAAAAAAAAAAAAAAGTTCTCTTGCTGTTTTCTCATGTTCTTAACCACTGAGAAAAGAATTCTCTTTTTTCCCCCTAGTACAAGTTCATTATTAATCTATTTCATATTCACAAATTCACATTCAGCATTGGACATTAAAATTGACCTAGCAGAAATTTCCCCCTTAATTGGACTGCTTTTCTATAGAAAACATCCTGCCAGCATCTTTGGTAAGATATGTTCTTGAAAAACAAATGATCAGGTGGAATTAGATTGCTCTCTCTGTTTGCTAACAATACTGTGCCTTTGTATAATTCTTACTGATTATCAGAAGGGAAAAAGCTATAACTCGGGCAGAGATGAGCTTTATTGGCATTGGGCCCTCCTAGGGAAGAAAATATATTTTTTTCATATATATTTATTTATATATATATATAATATATATATGTATGAAATTATATATATATATATGAAATTCTTTTCATATATATATGTGTGTGTGTATATATATATATATATATATATGCAGAAGCATTTTTGCAAGTGCCTTATATGTTGAAAGATTGAAATTCCAAACAGTCTGTAAACTTAGCTTGCTTAAATCTGTAACCTTAAAAAAATGAAAATGCCTCCCTATATTTGGTATCATAACTCAAGGGCTGGGTTTATCTTCTTCTCTATAATTAAAGACAAAAAAATTATAGATCTATAAATATATCTAGAAGAGAATGTCATTTGAAACGAAAGCGTTCTCGTGAAGGAAAAGTAAATAGTTGGGGAGAGCCGAGATCCAGATGCCTTCAAAACTTAGAAATTAACAAGAGAGTGTTAAATCACCACCCCAGCCTGAACAGCTGCAGGTTGCCATTGTAAAGGTGGAGAGGGGTGTCCGCCCCCTTTGTTTACATGCTGAACTGTACTATGGTTCCATTTCCCCTAGCCGTCCTTAGGCATCTCCATTTCTGCTGGTAGCTTCCCCTGTCAAGATAGATCATGTAACTTTCATCTGTAACGTTTGGACCAACTCTGCTTACGCTTCCTGTGGCCTTTAAGGCATCCCCTCTCCAGCACACTCCCTGATAAGAAGCCTTTCCTTTGCTTCCAGTCTTAGATTCTCCTCCTTTCTGTGGGAGAGCCCACAGAAACCCACTGAGTCTGTTCCCTGAGCAAATCTCGGTCTCCTTTGATCCTGTCATTATGAGACTGAGGAATAATTAGTCCCAGTTTCCTATATTCCAAACAGTTTCAGACCAACTGTGTGAGTTGGTGGTTTTATGTTTATTTGTCAATAACACTGAGGCTTTAAAAAAAAAAAAAAAAGGCAGTGTTTTTCCTTTGGAGGACTTGAAGAATCTTACTTCATAATCTTCCCTCCTGGGAAATTTACATCTTTTGCCTCCTTGGACATCTCCCATGGTGAAAACTGCAGCAAATAATTTTCTTCCTCTGTGTCTTTCTTTTGGGCACATTCTTACTTGTCAATCAATAAATTACCCCCTGCCAGCCTCCAGCAGCCTGGATTCCTTCTTCAGCGCTTACGTTCTTCTTTTGTGTTTAAAAAAGAGCTCATTATTTTTCTCTTAACCTCCGGTGAAATCTTCTCTCCATTCTCTCCCTTTATCTTTCTTATCGTTTCACTTAATTCTCAGTCCAACTGGCCTCATCTGCACCTGCCCGGATTCTCTGCATTTTCCTCTTTAATAACTTGAAGTTAATGAGACTACCATTGGAGTCCCACGCTCCTTCTCTGATCACACCATGATAAGGAAACGGGATTTAATGGCAGTAGCAGGTGATACAATCGAAGGAAAGCCAAAGTACGGTCATGGTCGGGTGGGCGGTTTTCTGTTCACTGGGACGGATGGGACCCGGTGTCCGAAGATACCCCTCACGGGTTGTCCTTGTTTCATATAGTGGTAGTGAGGATTGCATGAGATAAATCAGGTCATGTGCTTGATGGAGTGGAATAGGGCAAGCCCCCTCGAAGCATTAGGTACTATTAGGGTTCTAGAAAGCAAGAGTAAGAGACCATACCTCACACCTTCCTGGGTTTGGAATCTGCAGCTACACAAGGCTAGCCAGGAATACCAGCTCTCCATTTGTTTATGCAAATTGCTCATCAAAGGAAACATTTAGCACTTCCCAACTGTGTAAAGGCACATAAAATAGCATCTGAGACCATCTTGTTTGTTGTCCCATTCCAAAGATCCACTGTTGTGCCTGACACAAAGTACGTTACCTATCAATATGTATTAATCACCTAATGTGTCCCCAGTACCATGCTGGTCACTGTCAAATATCACTCTGTTCCCTGAAGTCTAGGCTATGTATTTCTACTGGTACAAGACACAACTTTAAGTAACATTGAATTGCATAACACATGAAGTTTTTCCTTTCTTGTTTCTTTTTAAAATTGTTCTGATTGTATCAAGCCCGAAGTCCCACTTTGATATAAATACTTTTTAGCCCCTGTAAATTTTGATTTTTTAAGATTGAGAGGTAGCTAAGGCTTTCCAGGTGACCCGTCTGGCTAGAATATAAGAACATTTTTTCACCTTGATGAGTGCCCTCTTTTATCCCCATCACCTATCTCACCCATCCCTCCACCCACTTCCCCTCTTGTAACCATCAGTTTGTTCTCTAAGTCTGTCTCTCTCTTTCCCTTTTGTTCATTTATTGTTTTTTTCTTAAATTCCACATATGAGTAAAATCATATGGTATTTGTCTTTTCTCTGATGGTCTTCACTTAGCATTATACTCTCTAGCCTTATGCATGCTGCTGCAAATGGCTAGATTTCATTTCTTTTTTATGGCTGAGTAGTATTCCTTATCTTCTTTATACGTTCATCTATCAGTGGATACTTCTGTTTCTTCCATAGTTTGGCTATTATAAATAATGCTGCTTTAAATATAGGGATGCATGTATCCCCTTGAATTAACATTTTTTTTTTACTTTTTGGGTAAATACTTAGTAGTGTGATTACTGAATTGTAAGGTATTCTATTTTTAGCTTTCTGAGGAAACTCCATACTACTTTCCACAGTGACTGCATCAGTTTGCATTCCCACCAACGGTGCAAGAGGGTTCCTTTTTCTCCACATCCTCACCAACAGTTGTTGTTTTTTATATTTTTTGTTTTAGCCATTGTGACAGGTGTGAGGTCATATCTCATTGTAATTTTGATTTGCATTTCCCTGATGGTGAGTATGTTGAGCATCATTTCTGTGTCTTTTGGCCTTCTGCATATCTTCTTTGGACAAATGTCTTTTCATGTCTTTTGCCCATTTTTAATTGGATTATTTGTTTTTTGGGTGTTGCATTGTATCAGTTCCTCATATATTTTGGATACTAACCCTTCATCAGATATGTCATTTGCAAATACCTTCTCCCATTCAGTAGGTTGTCTTTTAGTTTTGTTGGTTATTTCCTTCACTGTGCAGAAACTTTTTATTTTGATGTAGTCCCAATAGTTTACTTTTATTTCTCTTGCCTTGGAGACACATCTAGAAAAGTACTGCCATTGCTCTTATCAAAGAAATTACTGCCTATGCCCTCTTCTAGGATTTTTATGATTTCAGATCTCACATTTAGGTCTTCAACCCATTGTGCATTTATTTTTGTATATGATGAAACAAAGTGTTCCATTTTCATTGTTTTGCATGTAACTGTCCAGTTTTCTCAACATCATTTGTTGAAGAGACTGACTTTTTCCCATTGTATATTCATTCTTCCTTTATCAAATATTAATTGAGCATATAGTTGTAGTTTTATTTCTGGGTTTTCTTTTCTATTCCATTGACTGATGTGTCTATTTTAATGTCAGTACCATACTGTTTTAATTACTACCACTTTGTAATATAACTTGATGTTTTGAATTACAATATTTCTGGTTTTGTTTTTCTTCTTCAAGACTACTCTGGCTATTTGAGGTCTTTTGTGGTTCCATACAAATTTTAGGATTTTTTTCTAGCTCTGTGAAAAATGCTGTTGGTATTTTGATAGGGATCACATTAAATCTGTAGATTTTAACATTTGTTCTCCTAATCCATGAGCATGGAATGTCTTTTCCATTTCTTTGTGTCATCTTGAATTTCTTTCATCATGTTTTATAGCCTCCAGACTGTAGGTCTTTTACCTCCCTTTTTGACGTTGTTACTAGATATTCTATTGTTTAGAGTACAATTGTAATTAGGATTGTTGTTTTTTTTTAGGATTGTTTTCTTAATTTCACTTTCTGATGCTTTATTATTAGTGTTTAGAAATACAACAGATTCCTGCACATTGATTTTGTATCCTGAGTTTATTTATCAGTTCTAGTAGTTTTTTGATGGACTCTTTAGGGTTTTCTGTTTATGCTATCAAGTCACCTGCAAATTGCAAGAGTTTTTCTTCTTCCTTACTAATCGAGATGCCTTCTATTTCTTTTTGTTGTTTGATTGTTGTGGCTGGGACTTAAAATACTATGTTGAATAAAAGTGGTGACAGTAGACAGCTTTGTCTTGTTCCTGACCTTAAGGGAAAGGTTCTCAGTTTTTCCCCATTGAGTATGAAGTTGGCTGTGAATTTTTCATATATGGCCTTTATTATGTTGAGGTATGTTCCCCCTAAACCTGCCTTGCAGGAGGGTTTTTATCATGAATGAATGTTGTACTTCGTCAACTGCATTTTTCTGAGTCTATTGAAATGATCATGTTTTTTTATGCTTTCTATTTATGATGTAATGTATCATGTTAATTGTTTTTGCAAATACTGAACCATCCTTGTATCCCTGGCGTAAATCCTATTTGATCATGGTCTGTGTTTTGGTTTTTTTTTAATTTATTGTTGGATTTGGTTTGCTGATATTTTGTTGGGGACTTTTCCCACCGGTACTCAGCAGAGATATTGGCCTGTAGTTATCTTTTTGCTAATGTTTTTAACTGGTTTTAGTAACTAGGTTATACTGGCCTCATAGAATGAATCTGAGTTATCCTTCCTCTTCTATTTTTTGAATAGTTTAAGGAGACTAGGTATTACTCTTCTTTAGGTGCTTGGTAGAATTTGTCTGTGAAGCTATCTTGTCCTAAACTTTAATTTGGGTGGTTTTTTTTTTCATTTACTGGCTCAATTTCATTGGGGTATTTAGTCTGTCCAAATTTTTTGTTTCTTCCTGCTTTAGTTTTGGTAGGTTAAGAAAAGTTTTTTTGTTTGGGGGCTTTTGGGTTGTTTTTTGTTTTGTTTTTTTGCAATTCACAGAAAACTGTTTTTCATGTGTTGCTAGATGTAAAGTTCCCTAACAAAGTTAATTTCATTAACTAAAAAGCAGATTCATTTAAAGAAAATGTTAAACAAGTAATAGTCTGGGTAAGGCTGATAGGGTGAAGAAAAAAAAAAGAGGAGGAAACTTTTTCAAAATGAAGATATTTAAGCCTTACCCCAAAACAAATGAATTTAAGTCTTAAAGTATAGATGTGAACAATCTGTATTTTCTTTCTCTTTAAGACACATGAGATGGTTCTGATGAAAAATCAGTTTAGGTATCTCTGAATGAGAAAATCTCCAATTTTCTTTATGTAAATTTTTTTCATTCAGTCAACAAACATTTGCTCAGTACCTACTATGTGTAATGTCATCTTTCCTGGATGTTGAGAATAAAATGGAAAACAATTTAGAAATAGACCCTGCCTCCATGGAGCTTGCATTCTAGTAGAAGCTTAAAAATCTTGTGTTCTCTAATTTTTTTGCCTGCCATAAAAGTTTACTTCTATACTAAATCACAGCCTGAAAGCATATGAAATTGTCATAACTTTGTGGACACTGGTTTGTTTCTGGCATTGAGTTTCCTGTGGGGGAAAGGTCTGAAGCCAGTCTTTATTTCTACTTCTCATACTTGACTCATTTTAAAGATCTGCATAACCCACAGATACTCTTTATACTTAGGATAACATAACTTCACTAGGGTATGCCTTGGTATTAAACTTTGTTTTTCTTGGATTACTATACCCTTTCCATCTTCTCAATCTTGGGTTTGAGTCTTTATTTCACAGAATTTTTATAAATACATTTTAATCTTTTTTTTATGTTCACTTCTTTTGATCTTTTTATAACCGACAATTATATATGCATTGGGTCCTCTTTGTTTTGTGTGTGTGTATATATACATATATATATTATATATATATATATAAAATATATATATATAATTGGTTCTTTATTGATTTTTATATCTTTGTACCTTTTCATTTTGTTTTGTGTCATTTCCTCAAGCCTATAAACCATGTTGTTAAGTCTGATTTCCACTTTCTCTGTTTTACTGTGTTTACTTCAAGGTAGCTTGTATCTGTAACTTTTTCTTTTCTCTTTCATTACCTTTCATTACCTTTCTGTTCTGCTAATTTGTTTCTAACCTATATCCATCATTCCATGTTAAAAAGCCTCCCAATTGTTATTCCTACATTCACTGACCCTCCACTCCCCCCAACCCACCAACAATCTGATAACCACAAAGTACTTAGATGGAGCTTTTAAAAATGCAAATAAGATCTCTCACTCCCCTTTTAACAGCCTCCATTGGTTTCCCTTATCACTTAGAATGAATTCCAAAGTCCTTATCATGACTTACCGGGGCCCTGTGATTGGCTTCTTCCTACAAATTATTTGATGATTTGCTTGTATTATTCCACTCTTTGTTTTATACTCTGAATTTCTGAGCTGCTTTTGGAAAAAGATTATTTCACAGCTATAGTATACCAATAGTGCCTTGCATTTGGTAAGTGCACAACAAATATTGCCTACAAATAGTTACATTAACTTTTTAAAGTATTTCGAATATCATTCTCTATGTAGTCCTTGACAAAAGAAAATAGAACACCCCTCGTAGATAGAACATCTCTTTGGCTTCAAAGAGCTTGAGATGTGTCAAGAGTTTAGAGTCCATGACATAGAAGGAAAGTATGGTCCATGAATTCAGATTGTGCTTGGATCCTATCTCTGCTGATCCTAACCAAATGACCTCATGACTTACATCATTTAATTTCACCGAACTTCAATTCTTTAAATATCTATAAAATATTTATAAAATGGTATCAACTATGTGGGATTTTTGTGATGCTTAAAGGAGGTAATGGCATATGAGAAATCATAGGTATTTGTAAAAGGGTCAGCAAAGTGGCAGTTTTGAAGAGGCTGGGTTCCACAGTCATCTAATGCAAGAGTCAGGTTTGTTGACGGGGCGCCTGGGTGGCTCAGTGGGTTAAAGCCTCTGCCTTCAGCTCGGGTCGTGATCCCAGGGTCCTGGGATTGAGCCCAGCTTTGGGCTCTCTGCTTGGCAGGGAGCCTGTTTCCTCCTCTCTCTCTGCCTACTTGTGATCTCTGTCTGCCAAATAAATAAATAAAATCTTTAAAAAAAAAAAAAAGCTTTAAATTTAAAAAAAGAATAATGTGCACTAGAAAGCTATCAAAAAAAGAATCTGAAAGGCCATTTATGAAAAACAGACAGCTTTTTTTTTTTAATAGGTGGGTGGGGGCTCGGGGTAGGTGGAGAGTCAGGCAGAGAGGGAAAGAGAGAATCTTAATCAGGCTCCATACCCATCGTGAAGCCTAACACAGGGCTAGATTTCACAACCCTGACATCACGACCTGAGCCGAAAACAGACGTCATCCACTTAACCAACTGAGCCACCCAGGCATCCCAAGACTGCTTTAAACCCTAGTAGCTCATTCAGCATATCAAGATGCTGGAGATGAGATCCACAGTCAGCCAGTCTGAGGAAAGCGCAGATTGACTCCCCACCTCATACTCATGCAGGGCTTCTCTCCACTGAGTGGAATGCAGTTGCAATAGGCAAAGTTATTTAAATTTGTTTCCTTCTTTCATTTTTCTGTTTTATGCTAAGCATATATAGTTGAATCCACACATTAATGCAATTCAGTGTATAATTATTATTCCCAGATTAGATGCAAAATGTGTTCTCAGTAGAATGTGAAAGAAGTAGAAATCAGGTAAAGTAATTTGGTGTTCAACTGCAGTGATTTTCAATGAACTGCATATTTGTCCTGTTTTCCGTCTGTATGATTAGTTTTCCCTTCCTTTTAACTCTTAGCCTCAGAGATTTATGGCTTTTAAACGGGGTCCCCTGCTTTGGCTATTTGAGAAAATAATTCGTATTCCTCCCTTCAGGAAAAAAAGAAAATTAAGAGTTTATAGTCCTAGCAGTCAGCCTCGAAGGCTATAAGCTCCATCCTTGCACCCTCCCTCCTGCTCTCCACCATTGTACAGGCTCACATTTTGCAAAACTCGGGGACAAAGAAGAGGTCAAGAATGAATAAGGAAATGGACGCCCACCTTACAAACTTGAGGGGAACAGATAGGATACAGAGTTCAGTTCTAAAAGGGCAAAGCACAGTGCTGGTACATGCAGAGAGAAATTCCTACCATTCATGTGTAGAATATGAAAAGAGGAAGTGAATGTGTGGAAAAAACATCCCAGGGTCTAGGTGAATAATAACATAAAAGTGTTAGGTTGAACCAGACCAGGCATAAGTCATCCAAAATAGTAGGTTGTTCCCAAAGTAATTACCAAATTTTGCTCAGGATAAACTCTTATTCTTAATACACTATAACAATGTGATCTAAAAAAGTATGTGATTGGGCAGACAAGTCATAATTTGTAACATTGTTAGGGAATTGAGAGAAGATGGGAAGAGAGAGTTAAAAGAAATGGGTTCATTGGGTGAAGAAGATTGAAGGGCAGTTACAACAGCATTCCAAACACAATAAATTTTTTGTCCAGGGGGGAGTGGCCAGTTGTGTTTTGTGCTCAAACAAGAGACTGTTAGAAGTCTGAATTATACTAGGAGCTTTAGTCAGGAAATGATTCCAAGAAGGCTGTCAGAATAGTGCCAGGTTGAAAGAGGAAGCTAGAAAATTTGTCCTTTTCTACAGGACTCTTAAAATACCGAATTTTCAACTGGACTGAGTATATGTATGCATGAGGAATGGGGCAAGTTCTATGAACTGGCAGAGTCAGCCTGTGGGAGGACTTAAGAAAAAGGTCATTGGAAAGTGAGGCATGGAGGTGATTATGAACATGATGCATACAAGGGAAGAGATGAGATTTCTTTTTTTTTTTAAGATTTATTTATTTATTTATTTGACAGAGGGAGATCACAAGTAGTCAGGCAGGTGGGTGGGTGGGGGCCAGCTCCCTGCTGAGCAGAGAGCCCGATGCGGGGCTCAATCCCAGGACCCTGGGATCATGACCTGAGCCGAAGGCAGAGGCTCAACCCACTGAGCCACCCAGGTACCCGAGATGAAATTTTTTTTTTTTTAAGATTTTATTTATTTGACAGACCAAGATCACAAGTAGGCAGAGAGGCAGGCAGAGAGAGAGGGAGGAGGAAGCAGGCTCCCTGCTGAGCAGAGAACCCGATGCAGGGCTCTATCCCAGGACCCCGAGATCATGACCCGAGCCGAAGGCAGAGGCTTCAACCCACTGAGCCACCCAGGTGCCCCGAGATGAGATTTCTTTACAAGGATTTGACTCTTCCATTCTTCCTACCTTTTTCCCTCCTCTCCTTTGTAGTAGTGATGAGCACTTGGTTTGAGAGTGTAATGGATATAGGATCAGAGGGACTCATTGGAAGCCACAGTCAGACTCATGAACAGATGGAGTTAACTTTTATTTGTGAGGAGAGGGGAAAAGGCCAGACATCCAGGGAGAAACAGGTAAAGAGACCAGGCCACCCCAGGGATGCCTGGGTGGCTCAGTTAGTTGAACATCTGACTCTTGGTTTCAGCTCAGGTCATGATATCAGGGGTTATGGGGTCGAGTCTTGTGTTGGGCTCCATGCTCAGTGGAGAGCCTGCTAGAGGATTTCTCTCCCTCTGCTCCTCCCCCAACTCACATGGGGATTGGGGGGCAGGTATGCTCTGTCTCTTAAAAAAAGAGAAAGAGGGGACGCCTGGGTGGCTCGGTTAAGCGGCTGCCTTCGGCTCAGGTCATGATCCCAGCGTCCTGGGATCGAGTCCCACATCGGGCTCCTTGCTCGGCAGGGAGCCTGCTTCTCCCTCTGCCTCTGCCTCTGCCTGCCTCTCTGTCTGCCTGTGCTCGCTCTCTCTCTCTCTCTCTCTCTCTCTAACTAATAAATAAAATCTTTAAAAAAAAAAAAAAAGAGAGAGAGAGAGAAATAGAAAGAGAGAGACCAGATGGCCCTGGAGAGACAGAAAAGCAAAACATTGTTCCCAGGTCCCTGACAGCATGCCACATCCCTATTCTATCTCATATATGCCATCTCCAGGCCTGACAAGACCCAAGCTTTTCCTGTCCTACAGTAATCCTCTTGATTTTGTTTTATAGGAATTTTTCTAAAAAGTTTGTGGTGGTTTCTCTTTCTTAATGTCTAAACCATACAGACTCAATGATTTCCTGCCCCTCAATGCCCCTGACTGCCTCTTTCTTCTCTTTCTCCATTTCTATTTCAGAGTCTTGCCATTCCTTTTCTCTTGAAGTCCTATGTGCTGCTGCTTTTCTCAAATACACTCTTCCCTCTCTGGTCCCATTCCTTCACCTCTGTTCTTTGCCTATCCCTGCTCTCTCTCCTTGGAACCAGCAAAACTTCTCCTCCAGAGCTATCTCTTCCCTCACCCACTTCATGTAACAGTTCATTTTCCAGGATTATTAACTATCAAATTCAGCCCTGTGGTTGGGGAATGGAAGATCTCATGTACCTCCCACTCTGCAGCCAAGCTACAGGACACAATCCTGTGTTCTCCAAATTCTGAACTCACTCACCCATCTTCTTCATTATATAGAAAAATCTGGTTATCCAGAGTCCATAATTCATAATTTCATACTCTCACACATGTACCATTTCTCCACCCCTATATATCACTTTATTAAAAGAAAGAGGTAAATCCTGGAGGAGGGGATGAGGGAGAACTTAGGAAAGCACACTCAAGTTAAAAAACTCAGGTAGCATAGAAGAACTTTGACTTGACATTCATTTATTTGGGGGAAAAAAAAGACCTGGGAATTTTAATTGAGCACA
This sequence comes from Taxidea taxus jeffersonii, assembly GCA_003697995.1. Lineage (NCBI taxonomy): Eukaryota > Metazoa > Chordata > Mammalia > Carnivora > Mustelidae > Taxidea > Taxidea taxus. Next base: position 11,984 of record RCUC01111154.1, read on the forward strand.
TGATATGGACTATGAGGGAGGTAAATCAGTTTTAAACTACTTAAAGGGGAAAAAACACATATGTGAAGAATATAGGTCCGTCTAATGGTCAGAACT
>RCUC01111163.1:0-12211 GCA_003697995.1 Taxidea taxus jeffersonii
TTAGCAGTCTTAAGTTTTAACTATCAGAAGTCTTCTCTCCCTCCGTCCCCCCACCCTGACCCCCCACCTGTCTGGTTTCCTCTTTCTTTGTGTTGTGTTGCTACGTCTGATTCAGTTGGGACTTCCCAGACTCAAATGGGTCAGGAAGATTCCAAGACGCCAAGGAGTCAGTTCTCCCAGATGGACGGAAGGGTCCATTTGATACCCCATGAATCAAAACTGGGACACTTTTTATTTCAAAAAAATGTACTGCTAAAAAGTTCTTTCATGGGCTCTATTCTTACAGAGGTACTGGTATATTGACATGAATGAACAGATGTTTCTCCATAGTTCTGAAGTGCCTTAGAAAGCCTTCAGCTTCCAGAATGTGTTTCTCTAAGCTCAGAAGCAGAGAACTGACTCTGTCTGTGGAGAGCTGGGCTCTGATCTTATGAGGGAGAGAACATTGGACTGCCGGTCAGGGTCCTGGGGTCCAAACTTGTTCACTACTTACCTACCCATGTCCCCCAGATTGAGCCTTGTTTTTCTTACTTGCATTGTAAGAGATTTGGAACAGAATTTCTCTGAGTCTTCTAGAGCCTTATTGTTTGTGATTCTGACTTCAGTCCCTCTGGAAGAAGAAAAAGAGGCTCAGGAAAAGGAAGACAGAAGTCCAGAATTGAGGGCACTCATACAGACAGTGCGCATATACTAAGCATTCAGTTACTAGAATGTGTTTGCCCCAAGGCGAAGCCTGAATCTTACAACAAGGCAGTGTTGTGTCAGAAAGAGGCTCTGAAGTCAAATCCAGGTGTAAATTCTATTTGTACCCCAAATTTGCTTGGTGGCCTTGGCAAAGGGCCTAGCCTGAGTGTTAGATCTATAATCCATGTGGACTAGGTATGCTATTGCTTACTTGATAAAACTATTGTGAAAATTACATGACAAACTCATGTAAGGTGCTCACAGATGGCTTTCTGGTGTTCAAAATATATGTGTCCCCTTTCCTCCCTTCATTCCTGGTCACAGGAAGTGTAGACTAGGACAACCTGAAAGGACATCCAATGACCAAAGCTGGAACACTTTGCAGGACAAAATAAGTAACTATAATCTGTTGGATTATAACCAACAGAATAAAACAAATATCCGTTAGTCCATACCAACACAAATTAATGATTGTGTAAATAAAGATGGGCAGCTCTTCTTTACAGAAGCATTCAAATCAATAATATGTAACAATGGTTCAGATGAGATCCTCCAATGGATAGTGAATTTAGTAGGCAAATTTGAGGAACAACAGGATATTCATGCAGCCTTAAACTAAAAGATTGTATTAATTATAAAATAAAAAATATTAGCTTTAGGGGTGCCTGGATGGCTCAGTCACTTAAGCGTCTGCCTTCAACTCAGGTCATGATCTCAGGGTCCTGGGATCTAGCCCCATGTCGGGCTCTTTGCTCAGCAGGGAGCCTGCTTCTCCCTCTCCCTCTGCCTGCTACTCCACCTGCTTGTGCTTTCTCACTATCAAATAAAGAAATAAAATTTTTTAAAAATAAAAAATAGTAGCTTTATAGTGAAGAAACCACCACGCATTACCTTAGCCAAGTAAGTAAGGAGGACATCTTGGACATCTTGTGCCCTCTGATGTGCTCTAAGAAGGCAAACCTGTTATATCCTTCCTCAAACAACATAACCCCAATCTAATCATGAGAAAACATCAGACAAACCCCAGTTTTGGGGCTTCCTACAAATTCACTGACTCTTCAAAAGTATCCATATCATGAATAACAAGGAAAGACTGAGGAGCTATGACAGATTGGAGGAGATCAAGGGGTCATGACAGTAAAATGCAACATGAGATCTTCAGTTAAGGACAGACAAAAGACATTAGATGAAAAAACAGAAAATCCAAATAAAGTCTATAATTTACTTAAAAGTATTATCCCAATGTTACTTTCTTAGTTTTGATCACTGTATTATGGTTATATAGGATGTTAACATAAGAGGAAGCTAAGAAAAAGTTATATGGAAAATCCATACTATTTTTGCAACTCTAGGGAGCTAAAATTCTTTTAAAATAAAAATGTCTTTAAAGAGGGCAATGCTCTTTGTTGACATGACTCCAAATACATGAGAGTCAACATTTAGTAACTCTTTCAGCAGTAATGTTAGGTCTATTGGATTTAATTTTTTTTTTTTTTTCTAGTTGGGGCTTCTTTTTTAAAAGGACAACTCTGGAAGTGTGGGAAGTGGTATCTTCTCTGGGAGGATTTAACTTTATTTCAACTTTCGCAGAAGCAGCCCCACCCTCTCTCTACTTACATATTTGTACTCAGCACTAAGAATGTACCAAACATGTCCCTCAGCAAGTCCACAAGAAGCACTTTGAAGTGGAAAAAAGATAAGATTCAAATCCATTTTTCTTCTGCATTAGAAATATTGTAATGCCAATCTTATTGATGTAGAGGTCTCTGATCTTCATTAATCCTATAAATGGTCACTAGAATTTGTGTATTTTTATTTGAAAAAGATTACGCAGAAAGATCTCTTAAATACTTGGAGTCAGGGGGCATCTGGGTGGCTCAGTCGGTTAAGTGTCTGTCTTCCTCTCAGGTCATGATCCCAGGGTCCTCAGATTGAGCCCCTGCGTTGGACTCCCTGCTCAGCAGGGGAGTCAGCTCGTCCCTTTCCTTCTGCCCCTCTCCCCTCCTCATGCTCTCTCTCTCTCCCCCTCTGAAATAAATATTTTTTTAAAAATTGACATCAGATCCAAACCTACCACTCTTCATTTTGCTTTAAAAATCTTATTTCAGAACTTATCTCTGACAAGATGTCACTACCTTTTAACTCTGAAAATATGGGGGTCAAATTGGAATTTGAAACTCCCACCTCATCAAAATAGCACCGGCTTCTATTTTTGAAAATTTTTTTTTATAATTTGAAGGGCAGTGATTCAGCCATTGTATTCTTAGGAGAGATAATCAAATTTCAGCTTTGCTTCCCCCTGCCTCCTTCTCCTCTTCCATCTCTGCTAGAGAATTGTTGAAAGACTTTGACATTGATATGAAATAAAAACTTTGTTCTCTGCTATAAAGAAATGAAGCCAAACATTGATTCATCCCACTAGTCCAGGTAGAGCCCTGAAATTAAATGGCAGAAACTGCGATTCATCTGCATAAAACAATTTTCTTTTCCCTCCTCTTCTGATAAAGAGAATCTCCCTCTCCTATGGCGAACAGGAAACCAATCACCCTGTTCAGGGACGAGGAGGTCAGTCACCAAACCTTGGCCAATTAGGGTCATTCCCAGTACTTGAGCTGCACTTTTTTCTCTGTGAAGTTATTAAATCTTGAAAGCAGAATGTCTCCCTGGAGCCGTGTAGAACACCATCTCTTTTACCAGGGGAAGACAAATTTCAGAAATTAAAGACAGTGCAGGGTGAAGCAGAATTGAGACATGGAAAGAAAGAGAGGAAATTGGGGGTGTTGAGGGATGAAGGATGAATAAAAGATGAGAGAAGATTAGAGACAGTGAGGAAGAAAGAGAGCTGGGCACAGTTTCTGTGGACATTGACACCAGGACCCTCCGTCTCTGTAATCTGCACTCTTCTGGGCTCTTCAGTTGTCAGGCCCAAGATAGTCCTGTTTTTCTTTAGCTCCATGAAGTCATCATTTTGCCACTGTGAGAAATAATCCTTGTATTTGTCAATTATACCTTAATAACACTGGGGGCTGGGGGGGAATATGATTTACAGTTTTTAGTAAGAAAATTAAAACTGGCATTCATGCTAAATATATATAATCAGAAGATTTTATTTATTTGAGAGAGAGAGCGTGAGTGGGGGGAGGGGGACAAGCAGGCTCCCTGCTGAGCAGGGAGCCCCACACAGGACTCGATCCCAGGACCTTGAGATCATGCCCTGAGCCAAAGTCATATGCTTAACTGACTGAGCCACCCAGGCATACCTATCTACTTTTAAATAAACATCCTGATGAGCATCATCACTTTATGAGTCTAATCAGATAAAAGAAGCAGCTAAGCTCTATAGCAGCCTTTCTTGCCTTGACATCTGAACATGACTTTGACAGTGCAGAAGATGGGCTTGCAAAATCAAAATTGGAATTCAGGGTGCCTGGGTGGCTCAGTCAGTTAAGCATCCAACTGTTGGTTTTGACTTGGGTCCTGATCTCAGGGTCATGGGATTGAGTCCTGCGTGGGGAATCCATGCTTGAATTTCATGCTTGAAATTCTCTCTCTCCCTCTGCCTCTCCTCCATGCTCTCTCTCTCAAATAAATAAATGAATAAAATCTTTTTTTTAAAAATTGGAACTCAGTTACAATCCTTCTCTCTAGGACTTGTGTTACAGAGAGTTCCAGAAAAGTGAAGTTGACTTTGATGCTAGTTTCTCCTCAGTGTCCTCCCCCCACCCCATAAAAACAGTTTCTCCCTACTCACATGCAAGGGAGAGAAAAGTGAGCTGATAAGTTTTATTAATGTGTAAAGGTTATTGAACTTACATTTTACTCTTCCTAGTTATATAGCTATATTTCATAAGGGTTAACATCAATTTGTAATCTGAAGACATGGTTGTCTAATAGTGAAATTATAAGGACTATAGCATATGGAGGAGAACGACACTTTGTGTCGAAGAAATTATCCTCCTATTTACATAAGGAGCTATAAAAGTGACACTTCAAATATTAGAAGCTTGAGCATCTCTTTACATTATTGAAAATCTAGATACGTGGTCATCCAACGGATCAACTCCTTCTTTGTTTCCTAGGGTAGAACAAGCCATATAATTTCACAAAAATAACTTACAATTATTTCTGCCAAGTTCCTTCAAAATACAGACACATTAATGTCCCAATTCCCCTTGACTTACTACCCTGAGACTTTCACCAGCAGACCGTTCCTTACTCTCTGGATGCATACGAGATCAGAAAATGAATGTTCAAGCCTTAAATCTGAGCTGCTCTTAATTAAAACAAAATCATGTTTATGATTTCTGTTCATGTAAGTCACAAGTCACATCAGCAGGACACTATGCAAACGGCTGATTTACACAACGGAATAATCAAAACATCTGCAAATAAAAAGAACATTGGCAAAAAGAAAACATCTGCAAATAAAAAGAACATTGGTGAAGAAGAATCTAGATAATCTTTGGATGTATTTCCATCAGGCACTTTTCAATGGAGACACCCCCTCTTCCAATGCTTCCAGATGCTCTCCCCTCTGCTTGATCTCTCTTTTGTTCTTCATCCCGTCCATTCTCTGTTCTTTTTTCACTTCTCCTTCTATCATCCCAGCTTCCCATCTCCTTCAATTAATTATTCGGGTAGTGTTTGCTGGGAAGTTTATTGATTCCAGGCACTGAGCTGAACACTAGGGATTAAAGGAATGGAAGAGAGCCTGTGATAGCAGTTTTCTATTGCTCAGTAACAAATGGCCACAAATGCAGGAGTTAAACCAAAACCCATCCATCAGCTGGGCCTGGCTGGAATCTCTGTTCAATGTCTGACATGGCCAAAATCAAGGCTTCAGCCAGGCTGGGGGGAGTCTCAGGTGGAGGTTCTGAGGACAAACCCGTTTCCACGTGCATTCGTGTGGTTGGTAGGATTCCGTCTCTTGCAATTATGGGGACTCTGGGGACAGAGTCCAGGTTTCTGTGCTGCTTGTTAGCCAGGGCCTCTCTCACTTTTTAAAGCCACCTGCTTATCTGTTCGCATGGCCCTTTCCTTCCATAAGCCGGCAACCATGCATCCATGCCTTCTCTCTCTCTGCCTTCTTCAGCCACCAGCAGAGAAAACTCTCTGCTTTTAAGGGCTTATGGGATTATACTGAGCCTTTTCAACTAATACAGATTAATTTTCCTACATAGGAATGTAATCTCAGGGGGTGCCTGGGTGGCTCAGTGGGTTAAAGCCTCTGCCTTCAGCTCAGGTCATGATCTCAGGGTCCTGGGATTGAGCCCCGCATCGGGCTCTCTGCTCAGCAGGGAGCCTGCTTCCCCCAACCTCCCTCTCTCTACCTGCCTCTCTGCCTACTTGTAATCTCTCTCTGTCAAATAAATAAATAAAATCTTAAAAAAAAAAAAAAAAAGAACGTAATCTCAGGAGCGGTGGCTCCTGATTCACAGATACTCCCAGATCCCAGGGTCTTGGGCAAGACATTTATGGGGTTCCTTGCAGACATTCTCCATACTACACCTGCCATTGTGGTGCTCACGATCTAGTAAGGATACACTAATAGCATTACAATGAGACGTGCTTGGTACATACCATAGGACATTACTCAGTTGTAGAAAGGAAGGAAAATGTGATACATGTTACAACATGGGTGAACCTTGAAAGCATTAGGTAAGTGAAACAAGCCAGACACAAAAGGACAGAGCTCCTAGGATTCTACTTATATAAGACACTGAGAATACACAAATTCATAGAGATAAAGGTAGAATAGAGGTTGCCGGGGAAGGGGGAAAAGGAGGAGTTCTTGTTTAATGAGCACAGAGTTTCTGTTTCAGATGATGAAAATGCTCTGGAAATGCGTATTGGCAATGACTTCATGGCATTGGGTTTGCTTTTTTTTTAAGATATTATTTATTTGACAGAGATCACAAGTAGGCAGAGAGGCAGGCAGAGAGAGAGAGAGGAGGAAGCAGGCTCCCCGCTGAGCAGAGGGCCTAATGTGGGGCTCGTTCCCAGGACCTTGAGATCAAGACCCGAGTGGAAGCAGAGGCCCAACCCACTGAGCCACCCAGGTGCCCCTGCACAGCATTGTTAATGATGGACTTAGTGGCCTGGAATTGTAACAACGAAACATGGTTTAAACGGTAAGCGTCATGTTATGCCTGTTCTACCACAATCAAAGAAATTAAAATGTTGAAAAAATGAGAGCAGGAGCATGAGAAAAGAACAGCATAAGCTGCCTTTTGGAAGATCAAAGTGTCAGATGGGGCAGGAGATAAGATCAGAGTGTGGGCACCGAGGAGGGTGTGAGCTTTGCAGTGGGGATGGGCGGTGGCGTAATTTCAGTTCTCTTTTTGGTCATCTCAAGCCTAGAGTTATTTGTTCCTTTTGGCCAGATATGAGAAAGGCCTGACTTTCTCACCCAGGCTGCCTGGAAAGCAAGCTTCATTTACCAACCACTGGTAGTCCTAGAACTTCGAGTGTTGGTGGTAGAGGTGTATGTGAGTAGATGATGTTTGTTGCGTGTCACGCTGGTGACCCCAAGTTCACCTGGTGTTTAGGAAATCCAAGACAGAAGGAGGCATAGGAACTGAAACTACTCAGTGCTAGAAACTACTCCTGGAGTACCGAGCCTTATGAGATCCCTGCTGGTTGGATGCTATTGTCCCCAGTTTTACCAAGTATATAATGGAGATTCTGAGAGTTTAGATAATTTTTTCCATGTCTGGTAGCTAGGAAGGCAAAGCCCCTTCCCACAGCAGGGTCTGTTCCCTCTATCTCAAGTATCTTCTTTCTCAAAACTATCACCACCATCACCACCACCACCACACCACCCCCCTCCCCCACCAAACACACATGCATCTAACTTTAACTTTCTGCATCTAATTCGTACTCATTGTGAAGCAGAACTGCCAAGTTCAGCTTCATGGATTCTGCCCTGCTTAAGACCCAGAAGCTCTGTTCACATAGATTTCAATGGAAAAGATGCCCCCGGGGTTTGTACAGTGCCCAACCCAAACAAACATATACGGCCAACTTCTCTTAAGGTTTTGGCTTAGACATTACTTCCTTGGGTGGGTGGGGGGGCTGCTGTATATCTCCACTCATATTGCACCTATATTCTCCTCCAAAAACATCTATTACCAGCCTACTTACATCGTTATTTGCCTGTTAGTGTTTGAGATCTGACTATAAGTTCAATCAAGGGAAGACTCTCATCTGCCTTGAATCTTGAACAAATGAATGATTTTTGTGAGTTCAAAACAAAGCTCTCTCAATTGTAACTTACTGGTTTCTGTATGCAAAGTAACATTCTTTGCAACTTGACTAAATATGTTGATCATAATATGCCTTAACATGACTATATCACCTGACCAAAGGGCACTCTACAGAGCCACCTTTTGTACCACGTGACCATGGAACTGAACAGCATACCCTCAAAATTCATGTCCACCTGGCACTTGAGAATGTGCCCTTATTTGGGAATAGGGTCTTTGTAGGTGTCACTCCTTAAGTCGAGGTCATACAGGATTAAGTTATAGACCCCAAGATTCAATGACTGGTGTCTTTCCTGGAGAAATGAGGGAGAGTTACAGACACAGGGACAGAGTGGACATAGGAAAGAGGGCCTGTGGCAGAGGCAGCAGAGATGAGAGGGATGTGGCCGCAAACCAAACAACACCAATGACACTCAGCCACCCCAGAAGCTAGGAAGGGGCCAGGAAACATTCCTCCCTACAGCCTTCCGATGCAGAATGGCCCCATTGACACTGATTTCAGACCTCGAGATTCCACAGCTATGAACAGGATAATGTCTGAAACCATTCAGTTTCTGGGACTTTGTCACAACACTCTTAGGAAACTAATAAAATGACCTTTCCTGTAACTGCTTAAGGTTGGGATAATGCCAGGTGCTCTAAAAAGAAACCTCAAATTTTCAGTGGAAAATAGACTTCCTAATAGAACTTACTAATAGAAGTTTGAGACTCCCTAGTGACGGGGTACTGGAGATATTTCAGGAAATTGGTGGCTGTCCTCCGCATGGTGGTTTGGTGATCCAGATTCTTTTTATCTCATGTCTGCACTGTTGTCTGTGGAAAGAGAAAGCGAGAATGTAGATCGCATACCTATTTTTTAGTTGCCTAAAGGGACACAAATTTCTGCATGCATTCTGTTGGCAAGAATGGCTACATGGCTCCAGTAGATAAAGGAGTCAGTGCAGGTGCTTCTGAAGGACAATTGTATCTTGTGGGAAGGGAACACACATTTGGAGGATAGTTTGCCATCCCTGCTGTGTTGTCCTCCCAACCTCAGCTGATGTGGCCATTCTGAGCAGTGACCTCATACTTGGCCTAAAGCCATGAGCTTGATTCATCAGCTTTTAATACTTAGGAATTTTGTTTTGGAACCTCAGAGAGAATCCAGCCTTAGAAGAGGAGCTAAAGCTGAAAGGATAGACTCATAGCTATAGATGGTGTCATGGCCATGAACAACTCTGAGAAACCCAAGTTATAGGGAAGAATAATCAGGAACATTAATGAATATTCCACTTAACAAAAAGAGGGTACGTAACTATTGGACATCCAAAAGTAGCTAGGTGATGTTAATAGGAGAACATTGAAGTGAAACCCCTCAAAAGCTCTCTGCTAGGGCCCGCACATAGATATCGATCAAGTGTCAGGTCCTCTAAGACTCGACTACATTTCCTGTTTCTGGAATCCCCAGCCATCCCAGCTGCCATTGTTACACACGTGTGCTTACAGTATCCAACCCCTACCCCACTTCCCAGCCGTCCATATACACTTAACACCTGTGATCATTTGGGTAGTTATTTCTTGCTATCCAAAGGCTGTCACAGAACAGCCATCTCATATGTATTATCATCTGCATATTAGAGAGAAAGAAAGCAAATTAACTTGTGGGAGATCTATAGCAAGAACACCATGGAACTCTTGACTCAGAGGCCCATTCCTTGCTTTGCTGGGCCATTCTATTCCCATGGACAAGCTCTGTGGTCAACTAGAGCTCATGCTGTATCATTCAGGGTTCATTGCAGACAGGAGGATCCATTCTAGCTACGTTAAGCAGAAAAAGATTTATTACAGGGTATTGGTAGTGAAGAAGACTGGCAGGAGGAAAGCCATGGTCAGATACAGCCAGGAGATATGACCAACCATTCCATGAGGTTGTAGCAAAACCCACATATGCTTAGCATCTATGATGTGGATAACTGGTGGGAAAACTCTTCATGGCAGCTGTCCCACAAGAACGAAACTTCACTGCTATGGTGCTTGTCTGAAGATCCAGTTCCCTCATAGATAGCTATCTCCTCACATTTCTCTCTTCTGCTATCAAGTTTGTTTCTCAGCAGCACCTAGCTCACAAACCGAAACCTAGTTGCAAGGGAGCCCGGGAAATTGAGTTTTTTTGCCCTGTAGTATTTATAGTACAGGAGGGCAGGTGGAAGGGGATCTGAAAGAGTATTGAATATGCCATTCCCTAGAGGTTGCCATACATATCAACTCCTGGAAACTGACCTACCAGGAAGGAATTCCTGTTAACACTCAACCACGGTGGTAGGAGTGCTACTCTCTTCGGTGGTGAGTGGAAGCACTCTCCATGCTTCCTCCAGGAAGACAGTGACAGAGTGAAAGGGTAGATCAGGTCTTCTGAGCTTTGCATAGCCACCAATATGAAGGACTTTGACAGTAATGCCATTCTACCCACCATCCTTTGGCGTTAGAGAACAATTTCATCAGCACTGATTATCAAATGCCTGGAGGTTATTGCAGAAGTTTTTAAATTACTTGATATTTAATTCTAGTTCTCCTTTGAGTGTTAGGAGGCAGCATCACAAGCAAAGAATAATATACTCAACTTAAAAAATGTTGGGGTAGGTGAGGGGAGGATGGTGGCAGAGTAGGGGGACCCTAGGCTCACCTCCTCCCACAAATACAACTCGGTAACTATCAAATCACCCTACCTACCCCAGAAATTGATCTGAGAACCAGCAGAACAAACTCTACGACTGAAGGTAGAGAAGAGGCCACATCAAAGGTTATCTCAATGCTTCAAAAATAATCACCTCGTTAAAAAAAAATGTCATGACTCTTTTTTTAAAGTTTTTTTTTTTTTTAATTTGACAATCACTGGCATTAAAGAATAGGAAAGGAGAGAGTACAGACAGTAAAACTGAAAGGAAACCTTACTGAGTCTCTAAGAATGAAAAGTCTGGATGAGAAAAAGGAATTGCTATTTATGAGTAGTAGAGTCAATTCTGATTTTTCGAGCTCAAAGGAAGAGCATTAGTAGATTGGGGAAACTAAAAACGATAGCAGATAATTACCTCAGAGCCTTCCTCAGGTGTGTTCATCTCAACAGCGAAGATTACATAATCCACTCTACATGCCACCACCAAAATCGTCTCCTAACACATTTCTTTACTCGTGTCACTCTCCAGTTCCAAAACCAAGCAGTTTTCTCTCACTTAAAAAATAATGAATTCCTGGGATGCCTGGGTGGCTCAGTTGGTTAAGCACCTACCTTCGGCTCAGGTCATGATCCCAGCATCCTGGGATCGAGTCCCACATCGGGTTCCTTGCTCGGCAGGGAGCCTGCTTCTCCCTCTGCCTCTGCCTGCCACTCTGTCTACCTGTGCTCGTTTGCTCTCTCTCCTTCTCTCTCTGACAAATAAATAAATAAAATCTTAAAAAAAAAATAATGAATTCCTAACAGGGTCCTCCCTATTCTGGGACCAGCTAGCTTTCCACTTTATATAAATTTATATTTTGTGGTGAACCTGAACTCTTGCTTCTCCCTCTAGGTGCAAGGCAATTACCCACCTCTATAAGTTTATTTATGCTGCTTTCTTTGTTGAAATTATCTCTGATTCTCACAGTTCTATTTTTTCCACAAGGTCCGCACTCCTATCACCAGTCTCGTCTGTAAGCCTTCCTAGACGACTTACCCTAACCAGGAGTCACCTCTGCATTTCTAACAACCTCAAGATCTCTATTACAGCATTTTCACACATTCTCTTATGTTACTCTTTTTGATATATATGGTTTTTTAGCTCTTGCTTCAACTTCTTCCCAAGCTCTCAGGGTCAGGGACTCTTATCTGATTCATCTGCATATCCTACAGAGTTCCTTGTCCAATGATCCACACACAGTAGGGATTTAATACATATTAGCTGTGTGTGTGCCCCTGTGTATGAACAAATCAGGAAGATTTAGAGGAAAGAGTTACAGTGCTCATAATTCAAATGTAGGCAATCAAACTGACCCTATTGAATTGTAGCTTCAAAATATTTTTCTAGAATGTGTACTGTAGCATCTCTCTGTTCGTAAAGAAATCAACCCCTGATCCTTTCAGTGTCTTGCCACGCTCTGCTCTGCTCTTCAACAGCACAGTAGGGATCTGTGTCGGAGGAAATGATGGCTCTCTAGTTACATACAACTTACACAGGATTTTGCACAATCATTTGCTGTTTGTCAATTCTAACCTGCTTCTCAGCCAAAAAAAAAAAAAAAAAAAAAAA
>RCUC01111165.1:0-10723 GCA_003697995.1 Taxidea taxus jeffersonii
TGAAGGCAGAGGCTTTAACCCACTGAGCCACCCAGGTGCCCCATCTTCCTTATGATTTTAATAACATTTGCTCTCCTCTAGACTACTTTACTATCATTTGTTATTAAGAATACAGTATCTAATATATAACATACAACATATGTTAATCAAATATTCATGCTATCAGTAAGTCTTCCAGTCAACAGAGGAGTCAAAAGAATACATGCAGATTTTCAACTGTGTAGGGGGTCAGTTTCCCTAATCCCTGTGTTATTCAGGGTCAACAAATACATATTTCTTTTTCTACCAGCTATAACCTTTTAACAACCCAATTTTAATTAGGAATCAGTGATGATTTTACCACACTGTGAAATTATTTGACTTTCCGTAAAACCAATATTCTTTAGCTATTACCATTTCTTGAAATGAGACCCATGTGAAACCTACTTAATTATCCTAAGCGTCAAGTCATGCAACTTCATTCTGATATTCTGATATCTGTTTCATGCAGTCAAACCAATAGTGATTTTAAAATTTAGTCAGACTTTGCTCACAATTTTTCAAGATGGAATAATCCAAATCATTTTGGTCAGTCATCATAGAGCAGCCTCTTGTTTACTTCATTACTTGAAGTTTTCATTCTTCATCATATTACTTTTTCTGAGAATTTTAGATCAAACACAGTAAAGAAAATTCTTAGCACTCAGCATTTACTTTATTCAGGAACAACACAGTACCCATGTGAACCTAACTCAGTAAGAGGGCAAACAAATGTTATGTAGGAAGCAATTACACATATAAATGAACACAGGTAAGTACCCAATATCTAAACTTTGCTACTCTCTACTCACTGTACTTAGCTGTTAGACATTAACTTCTAATAAAATAAAACATTCCGGCCTTTGTGAAAAATGACCCTGAAAACAAGTCATCTACTAGAAAAACTCAGGGCAAAACATGGTTATGATTACTGAAGTAATAATTTAAGTTGATTTAGTCTACTTCAGCTATTTCAGTAGTTATGTAAATAATCTTATTTCTAATTTAGGGTTATATTTATGGGTACACTTACTGTATTTGGTGAGAGGAACTGTATGATACTGTGGTATCCCAATACCTATCCAAAAACAAATAGTAAAAGACACTCATGTTTCAAGGGTAGATAAACCATGTTTTTGTACAAGGGTACAATATTTTCCACCGAGTATGCAAAGGTTCCCTTATAATACCATGGATTTGATGGCAGATTTTTTTTTCCTTCTTTTTGTTCATACCAGGATATTCAAAAGACTGTCTTCAGGAAACCAGTCATAACTCCATAGTGACTCTCAAGTACCTTTTCTGACTCATAATGTAGATGCCATTAATCATAATATAAACATATTTCAGTTTTTCTTTAGGTGCATTACTTTGCACTTATTAGAACAAAACACAAATACTCTTCTGGTCATTTATACAACTTCAAAACATCTTCCTACCATATATAACTCCATCGTTCATTACCTAGAAGCCCTTAATGCTGTCTTTATATTTAGAAGAATAGTTAAAATTATCATTACATCAATAATGGAGTATTAAATAATATATTACAAAACCAAAAAGACCTTTTTTGCTTACATTAAAAGAAAACCTGTATTTTACTTTATGTAGGCCAAAAATAAAACTGTAAGAAACTATGTATACATAAGTATTTTACTTTATTTTGTCCAGTATCAAAACATATTAACTTACTGCTTAATAGACTACATGCTGTAATACTTCAATCTTTACCATACCTCCTTCTTCAAGGAACAAAAGGCACGCAATTTAATGCTTGGACAAAGCCACAATCAGGAACAGTGATCAAAAGAGACGATATCTGGAAATGAAGACCAAGATTTTAAAACTGACTGCAAAACCTGTTAGTAAAATGTTTTTATACTCTTGATTCAATTATGCTTCATATTAGGTGTTTAAATTTAAGAGGAAAAAGAAAATCTTCACTTCTGGCCCATAACCCATCATTGCTACTCCCTGAAAACACATCATAAATTTATAAAAATCACAAAACTCAAAGTTTAGAAGGGAGGTTAGACTCAATCTAGTTCACTTTCTTTGTTTATTTTAAGATCAGGAAAATGAATATTGCCAAAAATCACAAACCTAGAACAATCTAGATCTGGTTCCAAGCCAGATATCCTACTACCACTACCACAATACTACCTCTTTATACCCACTTGTGCTTCCTAACATCCCATGAAAATTGCTCACCGCGTAAAGCCAATACCCCCATACAGAACTAAAACATTCATAGCCTACACACCTGGAATCAGATAATAAAAATTTCAACTTCACCACAATCCTTTCCTTCTGCTTACAGTGCTTTATCACAAAACTTTTGGTAGAGTCCCTGAAGAAAACTGAGCAAGACTCAAATCTTTCATCATCATCAAAAAAAAAAGTTGTTGTATTAAGAGATCTAAAGCAGACAACGCTTCCATAAGAACAATTACCAACAGAAAAGTAAACAATAAAAGTACATTAAAGGACATGTTTAAAGTATATTCTGAAGTCAAATTATATATTTATGTTAAAATATATCTTCTGGAATGCTTCAAGATATAAAAACTTGGGACCACATATACTATTAAGAAAGAATAGGATAGAATTTAAAGTGTGATAATAATTAAAAAAAAAAACCTCAACCATTTAAAAGCTCATACATTATCGATGCACAGATAGGTATTCATTGTGGCTTTATATTCTTTTACCCTTCCATAAAAGCAGATAAAACATTTTGAACTGACATTCATTCTAACTTTCACTGCAACAATACGGAGTAATTTGGATGTGCAAAACAGGTCAGATACCTGCATTTTATCCCTCCCTTCCCTTTTGTTAACAATTTTCTACACTCGGGACTCATCTTATTTTTAAGAATTTTAACAAAAATGAACGTGGTCTACTATGCTTACCATCCTCATGAAATGCTAATGGCCTAAAAATGTTAACCCAATGCAGTGTCTTCCTTTCTAAGTATCAGAAACATACAGTTTTGCTAAAAGATAATAAATTCCTTTCTATGGATTTGCAGTTAAAACTTTGAAAAACGTCAGGTTATTTCACTCCCTCAACTTAAATGGTTTCTATCTGTTCAACCTGAGAATACTAACTTTAAGGTACACTCAAATCAGATCCCTGGTTGCATAAAAAAACAAAAAACAGTAAACTAAGCCTAACACACAGTCGCTCAAGTTAATGAAATTCCTACCCTGATGTACAGTTTAGTGTCTTTTTCACCACTGCTATAACCAAAGTTCAGCATTCTTACGAATTCCTTAAATATTGACTTATTTTCTTTTTCTGGTGTTTTTTAGACTTTTGATATCCAAACATACCCAACGAATGTTTTGGCTAAAATAGTTCACAAATACTAAACGTCCCCCGAATTAAGCAAAACTGAACCTAAACTTTTGTATTCTGAATACTAAAGCTACCCTGTTTTGTTGGTCTACTTAAAAGAGTTACATTTCACCTTATATACATTCACCCTATATATTTTCCATTACCATATCCATCTAGGAAGAGACTGTCTACTTGACAATGAGGACACCATGTTAAGAACAGACTCAAAATGGACCCTACAAGTGAGAAAGCCAGTTACAAAGAAATCCATCGGCCACTGGGTGTGGTTGGGGTCTGCAAGAAGGGCGCCTTTGGCCAACTCTGTGGAGGAGGAAGCGCGCGCCAGAGAGCTGAGCGTAGCTGCAAGAAAAGACCTCCAATGACCAGAGACTGGACCCACAATGGGGACGCCGTCGAGTCGGACTGCCGTGGGCCTGCGAATCTACGGCTCGAGGGGTGCGGTCGCAGCAGTACCCATGCTGTCTCCACCAGCCCCGGAATGCGCCGAGTGGGTGCTTCGAGCGCCGCGCGCCCCGCTCCGTCCCAAACACCGCGCCCGATCCGCCCCTTCCTCCGGGGTTCGGCTCCCCTCGGGCGCGCGGAGGCACACGGTCGCCGCGCTCCCGCTCCAGCTCCTAGGCTGTGGGAGAAGCAAAGTTCAAAAAGCCCGAACGTAGTGCAAACCCAGCTAAGAAGAAGAAGGTTAGCTCCAGCACCCTGCAGGAGCGCTGAGTAAAAGAGGTGACTTCTCTAGAAAAACTTTGCGGCAAGTTAGGCGGAAGCGCTGAATAGCCGGGACTATTTAGCAGGCGCTTCCTATCACAAGAGGCGGAACCCTGAGCCGGTTCAGGGGGCCCTGACACCCCCACAAACTCGCATTTTGCCCCCTGGCTGGCCATCTAGAAGTCCCGGCATCCTAACAAGTCTGGGTGTCCCCGCTCATAGGGAATACCTGTCGTGGTCCCCATTGCCTGCGAGTCCCTGATGGCGGCCATTACGCTTCCATCCGGGTATTGCCGAAAAGCCGATCGCGGCGCTACCGGGAGCGCACGCTGCGGCGGAGGGATCCGCCGGGCTGTACCTGAGGCGAGCGGAAGAGGACGGAGGCCGGCAGGGTCCGAGCCTCAGCCTGGCGAGACTAGGCCATTGAGCTGGACTCGCAGCTGACCTCTCAAATTAGCGCGCTTCCCCGGTGCCGGCCACGCCGGTGACTCACTCTACCCCTGTGCTCTCCAATAGCTGGAGAGATTCTACTGCCAACGTTATGGTAGACAAACCTCTACTCTGTGCTCTTCAGGGTAGACAACAGAAGCAGGAACCGTGGTCTTGGCAAGCCTTAACTTAATGGGAATGGTCTCAACCCTGAGATTTTAATCATTTCCGGTTTTGCAAATGGCGTCTCCCCACCCCCCCCCCCCCCCCCCCCCCCCCCGTCGTTGCTTTTGACTCCCAGGTTTTAGCAGCAATTGCAGCCCACATCAATGAAGGAAGATGTCCCAAGTCCCTCAGGAAGACCTACTGAATTCCAAACGTGTACATATTTAATAAGTGATCTGCAAACTGTCGTTAAAACAAGGGAAGATTTTATCCCCGTCAAAGGAATCCTTCTGCAACATCACAGAACTGGGCTGGACCAAGAGGTCGATTAGTACTAAGATTGGGTTTCTCCCAAAGGCCAGTATGGCTCCCCTTTTCTCTTGTAGAGTGTTTCTGGAAGCCAACATATTAAATCTCACTTTTTATATATTTCACATATTACATACTTTCATATGTATGAATATGGCAAAACTGTGTTTAAAAAAATCTGTTGGGGGCACCTGAGTGGCTCAGTGGGTTAAAGCCGCTGCCTTCTGCTCAGGTCATGATCCCAGGACCCTGGGATCGAGTCCCGCATCAGGCTCTCTGCTCACCAGGGAGCCTGCTTCTCTGTCTCTCTCTGCCTGCCTCTCTGCCTACTTGGGATCTCTGTCTTTCAAATAAATAAATGAAATTAAAAAAAAAAAATCAGTTGGGGAGGGGGGAAACATCAAATGATTAAAAATGGACCTACAATGGAATTGTCTTCAGTTTTTTTGTGCGTTTCTTTTCTTAGGAAGTATATATGGTGTTTTGAAATGAAATAAAAATTTAGTGTTTATCATAAACGTTTTTTATTGTCTTAAGAATATGCTTTTGAAAATGTCAACCCGTAGCCAAACACAACATTTTCTGCATCCTTTAATAAAAAGTACACTGAGAAATCCTCACTGTCCTTAGGGAGGGAGCTTCCTTAACACAATATCTACTGGTCTACACCATGCTTCCTGGAAAAGGCAAATGAGCAGTAGCCCACATTAGATGTACCCCTATAACTTGTACTCATAAGCCTGTATAAAATACACAAGGAGAAATCTTCTGTAAATACCAAAAGGGAGGCTATTAGAAAATAAAATAACGTGTTTACAAAATGGATTTTATTTTGCATTAAACATCTTCCTTCCCTCTCTGGTCTTCCTTTGCATGCCGGTCACACACATGCGCATTTCAGAGTAAAGAGAAGATAAGAGGGTTTTTTTGTTTTTTGTGTTTTTTTTTTAATAGCAAAAAAGAAGATGATAGTTGGGAATGTGAGCAGAATTGTTTGGTTTGTGTTTTTTTATTTTATTTTATTTTTTTTATTTATTTGACAGAGAGAAAGATCACAAGCAGGCAGAGAGGCAGGCAGAGGGGGTGGAGGGAAGCAGGCTCCCCGCGGAGCAGAGAGCCCAATGCGATGCGGGGCTGGATCCCAGGACCCTGAGATCATGACCTGGGCGGAAGGCAGAGGCTTTAACCCACTGAGCCACCCAGGCGCCCCTGGTTTGTGTTTTGATGTAATGTTTATTTTTTTGTTTTTCAGATTAAGAAACTGCACCCCTCTGCTCCACGCTATTTGCATTATAACTTCACTTTCATTTATACATGTATGTTTATCTAAAAACATTACAAATCTGCATATATGATGTGGAAGAATTGGAGTGCGTGTGGTTTTTTCTTAAGTAAATAAGGTATTATTCAGCCACAAACTTCTCTCTTCCCTCTTTTCTTCCTCCACCTATATCACACAACCTCTACCCACTTTCTTGCCCTCTTTTTGGATTTTGAACATTAGATTAGCACAGAAAAAGGGAATGAAATGGAAAGGAAAGAAAGAAGTTGTTAAAAGAGAGAAAAAGAAAAAATACAAAGGAGAGAAAGTGGAATCATAGATTAAGAAGATATTTTATACTTGAGAAGGATAGTTAGGGGAGATAGGGCACCTAATTTATTGCTTTAAATAGTTGATTCCTGTGAACATGTGAATCTACTATTTACTGGCTGAGGACATTTAATCTCTGAGCTTCACAGAATTGTGCAATGCATAACTAACAGTTGATAGATTATAGAGAGTAATCAACCCCATTGTACCCACAGCGTAAATAAATGGTTGAAGTGCTAATGGCGGTGATAGTCAAAAGTTTCCCTCTTGATTACAAACCTCTTTCTCCTTTTCAATGTATAATTCATGGTCTTTGTATCATGAAGCAGATCACTTCAAGACAGCGAAATTTTCTCCTAAAAAAGAATATGTAAGTGGGAATTACATTTCACTCTAAGGATTTACACCTCTGAATCATAGGTAACACCATATCACAATAAAGTTACAAGCCTATATATACATATATAATATTTGTAATATTTATTATATATTTACATAAATATATATTTACAAAAACAGCATACTTTTAGTCATAGCTTGGTATATCATAAGCATTATACGATATTCTATAGATGATAACAGTTACAATTATAATTAAAGAATTAAATTATTTAATTTGAAAAGTAAGTTTCCCTGAAAAATGTGAGAGACTCTCTCCTTTTTGCTGATCTCTCAACTCAAGTCCTGACTTTCTACTTCCAATAATATAACCAAGTATATATTGGTTGGAATTGGAAAAATAAAGATACCAAGAGCCTGGTAATCTAGCTTAAAATGGTCCCCCTTCTTGGTCAAGAATATTATAGGTTGATTACTACTCTCTTCAAGCTACCAAACAAGTGTTAGTTGAACATGAGCTTCAAGAACTGTCCTTATCTTTGGGGAGGGTATGTGAAATGGTAAGTGCTGTGAAGCGTGTAAGCCTGACAATTCACAGATCTGTACCCCTGGGGCAAATAATACATTATATGTTAATAAAAATAATTAATAAAAAAAGAACTGTCCTTACCAATGTCCTCTGTATGGATGTTACTTCATATTCATTCAGCAGACATGTTCTTGAACACCTATTATCTGCCAGAAATTGTGCTAGTAATAAATAAGATGTGATACTTCAAGGAGTAACTAGTTTGATAGGAGATTCTTAGTATCTAAAAGATTTCATGATTCAACAGAGTAATTCCAAAAATGGGATTTCAGACACTGTAACAGGTGATGAGAAAAATCTTTTTAGGATAGGTATCCCTGCCAGTTTCCTCTCAAGTCAGACTTCCTAGATGATTAAGACTTTAGATATGTTGCTATTTTTATTAAGTTGTTATTAAAGATGTAGTCACTTTCTCTTAGTTCTTTCAGTAGATACTATATTCAACTATGAGGAACATTAAACTATATAAACTAAATTGGCCTTCCCTAAATACTTTAGGGTATCTCTCCCTTTCCCCAGTCACAGATTCTTTATAAGAATTCCTATATCCTGAGGGCAAGAGAACAGATGGCACAGATAACTGAAGTCCTTAAAAGAAAAAAAGGGGGGGGGGTGCAAGGGTGGCTCAATTAGTTAAGCATCTGCCTTCAGTTCAGGTCATGATCCTGGGGTCCTGGGATAGAGCTCCGTGTAAGGCCCCCTGCTCAGCAGGGAGTCTGTGTCTCCTTCTCCCTCCCCCCCATGCCCGTCCCTCTCTGGTGTTTGCTCTCTTTCTCAAATATATCAATAAAAATTTTTTTAAAAAGGAAGAAAAAGAGTAAATGTAATCCTTGTTAATTATATTTCTTTTAAGACCATATCTGGGATACATATATGTTATATAACCTTTTTTGTATACTCTTTCATATGTAGAGTACATTTCATTATTCGACGTTTTTAAAAGAATAAAAAGTATAAAGCTTGTGTGTGTGCACGCTCAGTTTGTGTGTGCATTATCTGATACATATTAAATACTACCTAAATTAACTTGATTCTTTTGGAATTTTTTTTGAAAGTTAACTAATTTCTGTGAGACCGGTGATGTTAATATCAATAAATTACACTTAAGAACTTGTAAGAGTAGATCATTTTGGCTCATTACTGTAAAGTTTCCAAGCTGCAACCACCTGCAAATTTTTCTAACTTCACCCTTCAAACAAAAACAAAAACCTAGATTTTCTTCTTTTTAATAATCATATTCCTTAATGCTGCTATATGTAATATCTCAGAGGTCCTGAAGTTACATTAATGCTGATGTTCATAGTTTGTTAATGTTGTTTGTTGGGGAGTGGGAGGTAAGGGGATATACAGGTCCCTGCAGTATATCCTAGAATGCCTGATGGAGTAAATGAAAAACAATTATGAAATAGGGAAGAACCAACAACTCATTTCATTTATTTTTACATGCCTTGTTCTTGTTGACATTAGGATATTTCAAGGCAGTGAGGCAATCCTAGGGTGCCAAGATAGACTGGAATTTAAGAGTATACTATAGCAATGGGAAGAGCATGACTTGTTCAAGAGGAAAGTATTAAATTCAAGGAAGAGTGGAAAGCTCTATTCTAGATCTTTATAGATATACATAGAAAGGTTTCAATTGGAAGCTGAAAACACAGAGGACAACATGTGGATGACTCTAAAGGTACACAAAAACACAGCTAGGATTGATGTGAGATTAGATTCAGAAAGTCTCAGAGAGGTGGAGGAAACAGGTGACACTTCACAGTATAAATTAATAAGAGTAGCTCAGAGTTCAATAAACATTTTTTAATGTCTTCTAAGTGCTATAGCATACAAATACTTCCCTCTGTTGGCAGACGTGAGGTTTATTAATCTTGAATAAAGGGACCACGCAACTTAGTTTACCAAAAAAAGAAAAGAAAAGAAAAGAAAGCCATGGTTTATACCTGTTTTCCCTAGCTCTTACTTTTTCTGTCAAAAGTATCTCAATTTGGATGATAATTGCATGATCGCTGTAATGATAAAGGAAAAATGATGGAAATCTTATCTGTTAAGAGTAAATAATCTCGGGGCACCTGGGTGGCTCAGTGGGTTAAAGCCTCTGCCTTCAGCTCGGGTCATGATCCCAGGGTCCTGGGATCGAGCCCCGCATCGGGCTTTCTGCTCAGCAGGGAGCCTGCTTCCTCCTCTCTCTCTGTCTGCCTCTCTGCCT
Organism: Taxidea taxus jeffersonii; assembly: GCA_003697995.1. Classification (NCBI taxonomy): domain Eukaryota; kingdom Metazoa; phylum Chordata; class Mammalia; order Carnivora; family Mustelidae; genus Taxidea; species Taxidea taxus. The sequence goes on from RCUC01111165.1 coordinate 9,721, forward strand.
ACTTGCGATCTTTATCTGTCAAATAAATAAATAAAATCTCAAAAAAAAAAAAAAAGAGTAAATAATCTCATCAACATTTGACCTGCCTAGTTCTTGCTCAGAAAAGCCAAAGAATTCTTTAATAGAAAAGAAAGGAAGGCTGTAGCAAGAATTATTGTGGTGAACTTAAGGCTAATCAGCAAAAAGGAAAGAGTTGTTCATGATGTAATGCGCTGAGTGAGTAGGCAACAGTGCTCAGCAGTGGCTTTGGGCACCTGGTCTCTCAGCTCTGGGGTTCTTCCATTCCTCTTACCTTAATTCGCCCAATAAGGGACACTCACTAGTGGGAACACATTAACTAGGGCCTGGTTTTCAACCTGACCCAAATACATACCACCTGAAAGAGGAATATAAGTTCTCAAGACTTGTGAGAAGAAAAATTAACAGGAAGAAAGGTATAAACCAAATAACATATACCATCTGAAAAAAAATAATTAAAAAAGACTAGACTTTAGAATAAACATGCTAACTATATTTAAAGATATGAGAGAAGCTAGTATACAAAGCAAGAACAAGAAATCATTGAAAAATGTAGAAAGAAGCAAAAAAATGTCTGTCTCATCAGGGAGAAGAATCTCTTCCAATAAACTTCTTACACTTCATTGGCCAAGACTGACTTACATACTCCCCTTCAGAACAAAGGGAATGACAAAGGAAAAGGGGATTGTTGTGATTGATTTAAACCAATCATGATATATACTCTGGGATTGGGTAAATTGCCACCTGAGCAAAACATAGAGTTCTGTGGTTAAATAAATACAATAAAAATCCCTTAGCATTATATTTCTACATTTTCCAGAGTAAAGTATTTTTTAAAGTAGACGTAAAGTAAAGATAGGGAAATTGAAGGAGAGCCCATAACCAGCCATTTTAATAGAGTTCCTAACAGGTGAGGAAACCTGGAGGGACAACTGGACCACAACAGAAAAGGGAGACACTGTCCTCACAGACAGTTTTGCATTTA
>RCUC01111167.1:0-12086 GCA_003697995.1 Taxidea taxus jeffersonii
CAGGGCTCCTCTGCCATTCTCTACCTGTTCCCCTGGGCTTGACCAGCGCTTTACCCCCACTTGGCGTGATTCTCTCATGGCTTATCGGTCAATTTTTATCTCTCCTACTAGAATGTAGACTCCATGAGACAGGGGTCCTACCCTCAGTCGTGTCATGGCTGGGACCCCTCAGCCCAGGACGGAGCCCAGAATGTAACAGCCACTCAGATGTTTGCTGGGGGTCAGCAGGGGAGAGAAACAAGAAAACACGGGCACTGCACACAAACAAAGGTAAGTGGGATTGCATCAGACAGAAAAGCATACAGCCTGGGGGACCTTCAACAGAGTGAAAAGGCAACTACAGAGTGGAAGAAAATACCTGCAGATCCAATCTGATGAGGGGCTAATATCAAAGGAACTTCCAGCCCCCAATGGCAAAAATACCACATTATCGGATTAAACGTGAGCAAAGGACCCGAATAAACATTTCTCAAAAGGCATCCAAATGGCCAACAGCTTTGTGGAAAGGTGCACTTCCCTGGCGATTAGCATCACTGATCACCAGGGAAATGTAAATCGGAACCACAAGGACAGATCACCCCACACCTGTTAGTGTGCTACAGTCACCAAGTGTCGCTGAGGACAGACGAGAACAGGGACCCCTTGTGCGTGTTGGCAGGAATGCAAATTGGTGCAGCCACCGTGGAGAAGAGCGAGCAGTCTCCTCAAGAAACATTTTAAAAAGTTACCATTCGATCCCGAAGTCCTACTTCCAGATCTTTATCTGGACCACGTCATTCACTGCCGTATTATCCACAACAGCCAAGATGTGGCTACAACCTAAAGGTCTGTCGACAGATGAATGGATAAAGAAAACATCACAGACACGCAGACTCACACAGAAATATCATTCAGCCTCAAGGGAATTCTGCCATTTGCAGCACGGATGATCCTGGAGGACGTCACTCTAAGTGAAATCAACCAGATGCAGAAAAACAAATCCTGCACCATCTCACTCGCACATGGAACCTAAAACAGCCCAACTCATAAAAGCAGAAAGTAGAACAGTAGTTGTTGGGGCAGCTTGAGCAGGGGAAGCGGGAAATGGGAGATGTCGGTCAAAAAGTACAAAGTTTCAGTTTTACAAGTGGAGTTTGGTTCTGGAGATGGAATGTGCAGCATGGCGATTGCTGTTAAAAATACTGTAGCATTCTGGGCGCCTGGGTGGCTCAGCGGGTTAAAGCCTCTGCCTTCGGCTCAGGTCATGATCCCAGGGTCCTGGGATCAAGCCCCGCATCGGGCTCTCTGCTCAGCGGGGAGCCTGCTTCCTCCTCTCTCTCTCCCTGCCTCTCTGCCTACTTGTGATCTCTCTGTCAAATAAATAAACAAAAATTAAAAAAAATACTGTAATATACTGTAGCATATACTTGAGATTTGCTAGGAGGGTAGATCGTAAGTGTTCACACACACGCACACGCACACAGCCGAAGCCAATGGTAACTATCTGTAGTGATGGATATGTTAACCTAGCTGGACTGTGGTGATCATTTCGTAACATATGTGTATACTAAAATACCTTAAACACATAATTTCTACTTATCAATTATACCCCAATAAAACTAAAATGAGAGGGGAAAGGACACAGACGGACAAATCCAGAGGGTACCCTGGGGTGGGGGAGAAACCTGGGACTCCTGGATCCCGGTTCCCACACTTACCTGTTACAGGACTCTGGTTAGTCCCCCGACCCTTATACCAAGTGTTACCGTGAGGACCAAGATGCTGAACTTCCTGAAACTCACCTAGGCCAGTGCTCCGAGTCGGACAGACCGACCCTTGAAGTATTTTAGTTGTTGAGTGTTGGCTGTAGAAGCAAGGCACACATCAACCTGCCAGAGCCACGCAAAGTGGTATCAAGTGACCATGAGCTGGGCCTAGCTGGAAGTTTCCACCACGAAGGGTGAATACAGAATGGTCACCAGAATGTGGGTTGTGTGAGCAAAGGGCCTCAGGGAAACTGGCCACACCCAGGAGAAGGGCACTGGAAGCACCATGCTTTTTCGGATAAGGATGAGCAGCTGCTGCCTTCCCTGGCCTGGATCTGGGACCTCGGGCCTGCTGCAGGGGAGCCAGCCTCCCAGGAAGAGGGTGCCCGACCTCCCCCAGACTGGTGGCACACATTCACTGCACAGTGGCCAGCACTAGGGATACAGCAAACAAGGTAGACTAAATCCCTGTCCTCCCGGAGCCTACAGTTAAGCAGGAGAGACAAGTAAGTGAAACACACACTCTACAGTAGGTTAGGTATGAAATGGTCTATGGAGACACATAAAACAGGGGAGGGGACTACAAGTTTCAGCAGTTCAGCCAGGGAAGGCCTCACTGAAAAAGGAACACTCGAGCAGACCTGAGGAGGCAGCGAGGAAGCTAGCCACAGGGCATCTACAGGGAACAGCATTCCAGGCAGAGGGAACAGCATGCACAGAGGACCTGAGGTTGGGAGAGTGTTTGTTGCCCCAGGTGCCACAGGAGGCCCATGCTGTGGGAGAGAAGTGAGCAGAAGGATAAGGGCAGAAGATGAGGCCTCTCATCAGACACCTGTCTGATGGTGGATGGTGGCAAGGGCACAGTATGGACCTTAGTCTTATGGGCAGAGCCCCAAAGGCCAAGCAACTCAGAAGGAGATGATGCCAAACAGCCTGGTCATCTTGGGCCTTCAAGGAGCTGGGCATCTTCTGTCTTGTGGACAGAGGGACAGGAGCTACCTTGGGGGTGACATGGGAGAGGTGCCTCGGCCTGTACAGAAGCCCCACCCGTGTGTATGTTCTGGGGAGGGGGTGTCCGGGGAGATAGGACGGGTGCCTCCAAGGAGGGGGGGGGGGGGTGGGGTGTGTGTGTGTGTGTGTGTGTGTGTGTGTGTGTGCGCGCGCGCCTCTGCTTGCCAGGGATGGGGACAGGCGTTTTCCAGGCTGATTCCAAAAGCGTCCAGCAAGCAGCCTTAACAGACATCTTCCTTCCCCAGAACTCTTCCTGCCACTTATCCAGCCAAGGGCCTCCATCTGCCTCGCAGACCTTCACCAGTCGTCCAACAACCCATACTTGGCATATGCTCCAAAACTACCCTCCAGTCTAGCCCTCTGGACATTACACCTTCTCTATCCCAAAGCCGAGGCCATGCTTCCTCCTCCAGGCAGCTTTCCCTAACTGCTCCTGTCCACTTGCCTCTTCCCCTTCCTGAGCTCTGGCAGCAGACTGCAGAGGCCTGCCTTGTGTCAGGAAGCTCAAGGTGGCCTCCGGGTGGGATCCGGGCTTCACCCCTTCCAGCTGTGTAGTCCTGGGCAAGCGCCTACCCTCCCGTGAGCCTTTGTTTCCTCCTCTGCAAACGAGGAGTGTGTCCACCTGGCAGGACCACCGATAACTACAAAAACTATAGTTCTGAGTACTGCACGCACAGTCTTCCAGACCTAAGATATGCTGCTATGAAAAGATGGAAGGAACAAAAGGGACTACAAAAACAGCTGTGCCTGGCTGTCCATAAAGGTAGCTACTGTCTTCATGGCAAGGGGGAGCTTGGTGAGGAAAGTTCTACGTCCATTCCAAACTCCAGTCCCAGGAGGTAGATAGGATCACAAGCCCCATGGTCTAGATGAGGAAACAGAGGCCTAGAGAGGTAAATTTGCCCAAGGTCACAGTTATTTCGTGAAAGATTCAGGCACTAGGATGCTAGCTCTTGACCTCACACTCTCACTTTCCTGTAGAAGTTGAAGAAATTTCTACACATTATACCCACTTTCCAGAAGGGAAAATCAAGGCCTGGAGAGAGTCACACAAATATACACAAGGATAAGCTGCAGAATTGGGGCTTCCGAGCACCTTCTCCCACCCCACAGTGGGAGGCGCAGGCAGCAGGTGGCAGGCACAGCCGGGGTGGGGCAGGGGGGCTGACTCACGCGATGGCGGGCATGTAGTAGTTAAATTTGGCCAGGAAACCTGTGAGGCTGAGTGGCTTGTCCATGCCGATGATGTCCTGCAGCTCCTCTGCTGTCTCAGCAGGGAGGGCAATCCCTCTCTTCCTGGGAACAAAACAGTGAAGGCAGTGGCTACAAACTTCACCCAGGGACCAGAGCAGGAGAGCTGGGGACCTCTTCCTCCGGCTCCTCCCATTGAATAGATGGGAAAACGGAGGCCTGGGGCATATAAAACCCAGGCTGGAATCCTTCCAGCACCCCTCCCCGGCAAGTCCCCAAGGTCATGACCAGCCAGGGAATCTCAAGGGGGACACCCGGGGTTGAAGTCTGTTTGTACGCACACATACACACACGCACATCCCTGGCGCCTGGGAACTGGGCAGCTGCCCGGGCAAGCCCACAGTTTCCTCCTCAGCCCCGGAGTAGGTAGAGCCAGCTGGTCCCCTGCCAGGTCAGAGGTTATCAGGGCCATAACCATAGCACCACAATGCCCGGGGCAGGGGCCGGACTTCCCGCCTCTGTCCTCCATCCGGCCTGCAAGTGGGAGAGGCCTGCCCGGCCATGAGCTGGGAGAGGGTCCCAAGGAGGTTCCCAGGAATGTGTGCACTGGCCACCTCCCTCTGAGCATCTCCCCTCTCCACCTACAGACCCCAGTGTGGGGCCTGCCCACAGCCGCCCCTCCGCCAGGGCCTCCTCCTCCCCGCCAAGGGCAGCAAGAGTGAGCCAGGCCTGCCTCCCCTACCCCAACTCTCGGGTCACCCGGCCTCAGTTTTCCCACTTTGAAGACAAAAGGGGCAGGCCAAGAACACCAGACATCCAAGAAATCATTCTGCCACGAAGGGACAAGACAGGAGACAGGAGGAAATTCCGAGGAAACAACACAGGGAACAGAAGAAAATTTAAAACCCTTACAGTGGTCTCCAGGACGGGAGAAGAGCTTCCACCCCGGAAACAAGACACCCCTCTCAGAAAGGGGACCCTGAGAGAAAGAAAGGGCTCCTGCAGATCTAAATGAATACGGGCCGGCCATCAGGTAATAAAATGAATGGAAAATACAGCAGAGAAACTCCTCCAGCAAGTAGAACTAAAGAAGATTTTTAAAAAACAGAAACAAAAAAACAAAAGAGGAGCAAACAATTATGGAAATGAGGTGATTAAATCCAGCTCAAGCATCAGGTTATCTGCAAAGCAAGAACAGATGATGGAAGGGAAGGTTTGCCAGGGACACCAGGGATACCAGGGGACCTCGGACCCTAAAATACTATGATGCTTCCCGACATAAGGGCATGTCCGACCAAGCCCCCGACGCAGGCCTTCCTCCCCTGCTGGGGGTCCCAATCCCTAGGAGTGCCCCCCAGCGTGCAGTCAGCCCCCTTCCCCGCAGCACGTGCTTGGTCCTCTGGACCCGCTACGTGCGAGGCCCCCCCCCCCCAGTCTTCCTCCAGCTCCCTTGACCACCACCTCCTGGTGGGGCCCTTCCTCCTGACCCTTCTTACAGACCCGCCCTTTTACACACCTGCCCACACAAACCCTCCCCTTTCATGGTTTTCAGCCCAAGATCCAGAAGTCTCTACTTCATACTCCACCACTTGAGGGCTTACAGTGTCCCGGGCACTGGACAGATAGCAGTGACCAAGACAGACCCAGGTGTCTGACCGTCCCCCCCACCTCTTGCCACCTCCCCCCTCCCTGCCCTATGCTCCAGGTTTCCAAATATAGCCCGTGGCAGGGGCCTCCCCCAGGCTCCATCTGCCTCGCCCACCAGCCAGTGGCGTCTCACTTATTTTACTCCCTGAAGGCCTGTCCATTTAAGCCTACCCTCGCCAGCCTCTCTCCTTGTCAGCCACCAAGAGATATTTGACCACACAGAGTGGTCTGGGAAGGCTGGTCAGAGGATGGGGACATTTAAGCAGAATTAGAAGGAACAGAAAGGGCTCCAGGCAGAAGCTGGGCGGGGAGGCAAGGGCAGGGCAGCTGGAATCCAGAGTGGGGTCAGTGGTAGGTGAAGAGCCAGAGGGCAGGCAGAGCCTAGTGGAAGCTTCGTAGAAGTTCGGGCCTTATCCCCAAAGCACCAGGAAACCACTGAAGGATTTCAAGCAGGGGAGCGGCGTGAAGAGACTTAAGAGCTCCTTCTGGCTGCCGTGTGGGTATCAGATCTGAGAGCTACTGCAGAGGTCCTAGCAGGAAACAAATAGCAGGAGACACTCTCTGGGATCTCACACAGGACTGGGCCTCCAGAAGCTGCTCAGGCCAAGCTGTAATGCTCTGGTCTGGGACCCAAAGTTGAGGAAAGAAGGAGTTAATCCTAGGGCTCTGGGTCCTCCTGCCACCCACAGCCACTTGGCAGCAGAGGCTCCCCTGGGGCTAAGCTCGGTCATGAGATGCTCCCTATACCCCCAGTTAGCCATGCCTCAGCCAGTCCTCTTCCTGCCATGGTGGGGGATGTGCTTACCAGGAGCCAGGCCACAGAGAGCTCAGCGAGCCGGAAGAGCTCAGGCTCTGGAGTTCCAAGTTCATCTCCCTGCCATATGTGCCAAATCACCCAGGAACAGAGCCATCCCATCCCCATCCAAGGACCTCCACATCCTTTTCAGTAACACAGATAGCTACAGCACAGAGAAGAAGAAAGGAGGTAGTTTACATGCCCAGGGTCACACAGCAAAGCCCAAAGCCTGACGGACTGGTTCTGAATCCCAGCTGGGTTCCTTAAGGGCTGCGTGACCTTGGGAGACTTATTCAACCTCTCTGTGTTTACCAAGCCTGGCAGGTTTGAGGAACCTCCAGTGTGGATTAAGGAGCAAGAGGTCAGAGAGGCAACTCAGGCTTTACTGGTCTTTAAGGGCTGTGAATGGACCGTGGCTTTGACACAGAGTCAGCTGGGAGTGTGGGAGGGTTAGAGCTGACTGGTCAGACTAGGTTTTAAGCCAGGTGTTCTGACTATAGTACTACAGAGACAGGAAATAGGGGAGACCAGAGTGGCCACCTGAATACCAGCCAGGAAGCCTTTGCTGTTGCCCAGGTGAGGGATGCTGGCGGCTCAGGCCAGGCTGATCAAGGGAGGAAAGCGGGGCCAGATTCAGCATGTGCTGTGGCAAAAGAGCAGACAGGCTCATGAAGGAGACAGAGAGAGAGGTAGAAGCCCTGGAGAGAACAGAATCACAGGAGCTAAGGGAAGAAGTAGGTAAGAACATAGTCACCAGAGGCCCAAATCACAGAGGCAGAAGACGGGCCACTGGATTTGGCCAGAGGGAGAGAAGGGCTTCCTTTTTTCTCTCAGCCCACCACCACCAGGAAGTCCTCCAGTATGTTTATGGGCTTCCATAGCCAAGTCTGACCAACTCCCAGATTCCCTGCCTACTGTCCTCAAACTTAGATTCCAGCCGGCGCCCATAACACCCCTGCCCCATGGGCCCACCAAGGCACCTCGACTGCTCCTGAGATGCCAAGGTGTGGGGGAAAACAGAAGATCTGACCAGCCTGCCCATGGGGGCGGTTCCTCTCCCTCCTCCCTCCACCCTGCCCCTGGACTCTGGCCTTCTTGCTCCACTAGTAAGTGCTCTCTGACCCCTTAATGAGTACTCAGTAGGCAATCCCAACCTGGTGCTTGATAACCCACCCTAATAGCCTTATCTGGGGCAAATGGCTGGCACCTGGCATGGGTAAAGGACAGAGGTAAGCCAAGCAGCTTCACCCCACTTAGCCAGGCCCTAGCTTATCATTAAGACTATCATTAAGTGCCCGGAGCTAAGTGGTTTCCGAGCACCGCTTCACCTAAGCCTCTCGATGGCAGGAGTAATGGTCAGGGGCATGGACTTGGGCTCACATCCGTGCTCACTAGGTAAGTCCCCTCACCCATCACGGCTCAGTGTCCTCCTCCATAAAATGGGGCCACAACAGTATCACCTCGCAAGTTGTCGTGAGGATTCAGCACATCGGCCCCTGATGCAGCACCTCAGGGAGCACAATAAATGCTGACAAATGACGTAGGAGAGTCAAGAATTAAATCAGTAGGAAAAAAAATTAATCAGTAGCGGCTTCCTAGGGCAGAGGGAGGGGTCTGTGAAAGTAGGGGAAGGTGGAGAAAAGTGTTCTTGCCAGAACTCTGTCTCAAGGAGTTGGAAGAGATGCTCCGGGGAACTGGGGACAGATGCCTCAGCCTCACCAGTCCTCTGGAGCAGGGGTGTCTGGAAACTCGGGGGGCTGGGGCTTACGGAGCTGAGGGTTCACATCTGGGTCTGGAGCGGAAGTGCTCCGGGCAATGAGAGAGGCGGACTCCTTCCAGCTCCCAGTGGAGGAAACAGCAAACAGGTGGCAGCACAGTCTTGCAGGGAGGGGTGGGGAGCAGCAGGGGCCCCCCTCTCCTAGGTCAGTTCTGGAGGGAGGCCCTGTTCCTCCCCTTCAAGCTAGAGGCCAAGGTCACAGTGAGGAAACAATGTGCCCATATTTAAATTCAGACCCTCTGACCTCTAAAGTCCCTGCTGTTAAAGTGGACCCAAGAGAGGGTCCACCATGAGCCCTTTAAGTGGGGAGGGAGGAGCAGGCACCCCTCCCTGGGGGCCCCGGTGACCCTCCTGCCCATGCAACCTGAGGCAGGAGGCACAGTCTTACTTGGAAGGTGAAGATGGGCCCCAAAGGAGGGGCTGCCTGTCCACATTCCCCAGTAGGTGACTGCCCTGGTGACACAGAGAAAGCCTTGGAGAGGAGAGGGACCTGGGTCAATTCTAGACTCTACTGTTTACTGTTGCCTTGGCCTTCAGCAACTGTCTTCGCTTTTCTGAGCCCCTGGCTCTCCTCAGGGAGATGCGGATAGCAGCACCGTCCTCCTCTGTGGAGGGATTAAATTTGCTGACTCAAGGAGGGCACTCAGCCCAGCAGCCTGGCACCAGGAGATGCTCAGCAAATGGTCCCGGCATCCGGTGCAGGGCCATCACCTCTGCCACAGGCTCTCTGCGGAGTCCGAACCCAGTGACTGGTTCAGCTCTGGGAACTGCCTCCTCTCGTGTGTGTACATGCACGCACTCAAGCACCTGCAGATAAGGTAGGGCAAACTCCTCCTGGCCCCTTGGCAGCAGGAGGACAAGAGTCAGAATCAGGGAAAGCAGAAGCCTTGGGCTGTGGGTCTCGGGCTCAGAGCTGAGGGGCCGCCATTTTCCACAGACCATCTTTTCTTCCGTCCAGGGGGCTGGCTTCATTCCATGGGGATACAGGAAGGAACAACAACCCTGGAATTCTCCAGAGGCCTCTAGGTTGAGCCATGGACCCCTCCCCGCCCCCCCTCCCACTGCCACAACATCCCCAGATGCTGGGGAGGAAGATCTCTTCTCTGTGGACTTACCTGCCATAGTATAAGATGGTTTCAGGCTTGATGGCCCCATCCAGATGGACGTGCAGTTCCACCTGCAAGGGGGCAGGGGAGGAAACAAGGTGGCGGGGTCGAGAACAAACACCCATGAATGTCGGCAGGATGGCAATAAACATGAGTCCCCCTCACTGGACACTTGCCACGGACGCTCCACTAAGCTCTGAATACACAGCATTTTGTCTCCTCCTCATCTGTCGGGGTTGGGGGTGGGGGTTAACAGTCATCTCTAGCTTTTTCACGGTTAATACCACAGAGTTTCAACCATAGTTGAGTCTCAGGGAGGTTAAATAACTTGCCCGAGTTCACACCACAAGCCATAGAGGCAGGAACCCCACACAGTTCCTCTGTTCTTCACTGTGGCTGGTAAATGGAGGAACCAGAACTCTCGCCCAAGGCCAAGGCCAGTGCCCTTACACCTAAGGCCAGCTCAAGGCCAGCCACGGAGCCCCAGCCACGGTGCCGGCCGAGTCTGCTCTCCGCCCACTAAGCAAAATCCAACTCTAACAAAAGTGTTGAGTGCAGACTTCCTGGGCCCATGACTACCCCACGGCGGGTTTCAAACACCCAGACTCAGTTTTCCAAAGTTGGTGTTACTTAAGCGCTGTTATCAGGAATCAACAGGCGCAACACAGGATCTTTCTCCGGTACTCCAGAAAGGGTCCTGGATACTCGGCCATCGTGGGGGATCATCCCCTATGCATGTAGGGCCCCACAAACACTGTTTGGTGCACAAAGCCTGGAGGTTAAGGACACGGGTTTTGGAGACAGCCCATCTCTGGACTCCCAGCTCCGCCCCTTGGCCCGCTGTGTAATCTCAGCCGGGACACTTGATCTCTCAGACCCTCTGTTTCCTCAACTGCAAAACAACAGGGTATTTCTGCCTCCCTGTCCCAGAACAACCGTAAGGATGAAAGACAACAATAACAACACACAGCGTAGGTAGACAGCCAGGCCATCTCCCAGGAGCTGGGAACCATAACAGGGACTGGGAGACACGGGGAAGGGGACTTTCCCTGGGCCAGGGGGAGACCTAGAAAACTCCACTGACATCTGCCAGGTTGGGGTCTTCCCTGGAATTTGGGGACCTGGACAAGAAAGTCGCTGCCCTGGCGAGGGAGGAACTACAGGCCCACTGAGGCCGGCAGGCACAGAGCTGCTTAACCTGCCTCCGAGCAGGAGGTCCGAGTAACCAGACCTCTCCGGACATCACCCAGCCTGCAAAGGACACAGTGACACTCCCCACCAGGCGCAGAGGCAAGGGAGCTGTTGGATTCCCTGACAAAACAAGTTCAATGCCCACTTAGCTAAATGTTCGTCATATTCTCAAAAAAAAACAAAAAAACATTCGGCATTGGGAACAGTGAAGCTTCCAGCCCAGCCCAAGGAACTGCCAAGGAGTCGTGTGACCTTGGAGAGGGGCCCTCCCCTCTCTGAGCCTGCAGGGTTTGTTGTCCTAAACCCACACACAAAACACCGCCCTACTGAGGATCTGGCCAGAGAGGGAGGATACTCTGGGGTTACATCTGGAATCCTGGCTCCTCCACTCACTCCCTGGTGGCCTGGAGAAAGTGGCTTCACTTCTGGTGCCTCGGCATCTTCGTGGATCCAACAGGGAGAAGACAATGCCTTCCTCCTAGGGCTTCGTGAGGCTTGACCACTTTCACGTGTGTAGTGTGTGAGCTCAGCACCTAGCACACAGCAAATGCTAAAACACATCCGTGAAGAGGCCAGAATCCACCCAACTGCCATGTGCTGGGGATGGAGAGCAAAGCTCAAGCATAGAGTCCCACTTCTGTGATGCTTATGGTCCCGCCAGGGAAGAGGCAGTACATAAATGTGACAGATGTACAGTCACAAGCTTATAAAAGAGCTAACAAACAAAAGACCTCACCCAGCTCAAGGGCCAACAATGGCTTCCCAGAAAAAACAGAGCTTGAGCCAAGATCCAAAAGATGAAGAGGAATCAACCAGGCAAAGGCAGGCCAAGGAGGAAGGCAGGAAGAACATTCCAGGCAGAAGCAACAGCACGTGCAAAGGCCATGTGGTAGGCAAGCCCATGGTACAGGGGAGGAACCGAAACCAGGCTGAGAAGGGAGGGATCGTGGGTCTGGACAGGCTGCGGGGCCACCCAGGTCACAATGAGTCATTTTAGCTGAGAGACAGAGAAGCCACGACAAGGTCTGAAGCCAGCTAGAAGGTGAGGCAGACTCAGAGCAAGAGCAGCAGGAGGCTACTGCAGTCCAGTTTATGAGAGAGGATGGTGCTCTGGACCAGGGTGACAAGACAGATATGGAAAAGTGGGTGGGGGGGTTACAGAAAGAGGGGTCAAGGAGGAAGCCCCAGGTGGGTAGTGATTCCCATGCTCCGGACACTACCCAGGAAGAAGCCCAAGAGCTCAGGGGGAAGGAAGGACAGAGGTGCGGGGAAAGGGACACGGTCAATTTGATCTTTATAAAAAAAAAAAAAAAAGATTTATTTATTTGACAGACAGAAATCCCAAGTAGACAGAGAGGCAGGCAGAGAGAGAGGGGGAAGCAGGCTCCCCGCTGAGCAGAGAGCCTGATGCGGGGCTCGATCCCAGGACCCTGAGCTGAAGGCAGAGGCTTAACCCACTGAGCCACCCAGGCGCCCTGGTCAGTTTGATCTTAGGGATGTTCAGCTGGGATGCCTCTGAGCCCTCCAAATGTAAAAGGACAGAGCCGATGCATGGGAAGTTCTAGCGCAGTCAGAACCAGGCTGGCAACCCAAGTATGAAGATGGAGTGGGTCAAGGAAGGG
>RCUC01111172.1:0-23374 GCA_003697995.1 Taxidea taxus jeffersonii
TTTTTTTTTAAGTGGGCTCCGTGCCCCATGTGGGGCTTGAACTTACGACCCTGAGATCATGACCTGAGCCAAAACCAAGAGTCAGACATTCAACTGACTACACCACCCAGGTGCCCTGGCAAAAAAATATTTTAAAAGTAACATTATATGTGATGAGCATGAAAAGACTCAAAATTTGGAGGAAAGGTGATTTGTGCATTAAAATAATTGCCCAGGTATTTAAGGAAATGAGTAGAATCTTACACTATGGGGTAATTGAATCAAGGGACCAGAATCCCTACTGGACATCATCATGTATATTAATGTGTACTGTGTACACTGAAATTCTTCATAAAGGACTGAAGAACCTTGAGAATCTGTCCCTTTCTGCCTTTTGCCCTTTCCTTTCACCTTTCACCCAAGGGCTCTGCAATCCCTGCAGCAGCTTCACAAAGGAGACAGTAACAACTTTCCCCTTTTGGAAATCACTGCTCTGAAGAGTACAGCAATTTGCTGGGGATCACATGTGATGAGCAGCAGAGTTTAATCCTTTACCACCTACCTGACTCCCCAGTTTCAACCTCGTCATCTCTGACATTTCCTCTGAGATACCTCAAACCCTATCTTTCTCTCTCTTCTCTGTCTCCATCTGACTGCTGTTTCAGCACTGCAGGCTCAGACCTTGGCACAGACACACAGCGAAGCCTCCTTCTGCCAAGAGGAACCTGAGTTTTCATCCTACATTCTTATTGTATGATCCTTACATCTTCATTTCAGCCTTAAGTCGATTTGATCTTGAGCTGCCAAGATCTTGTAAGAGAGAACTGCCTGATTGTGTCAAGGGAATGCCAGGGGCTTCAACCCGAAAGAGGAGACAAGGGAGAAGCTCCTGGGGGCACATGAGCTTTGACAGCTTTATTTCTCAGAAAGAGAGACTATGGTTAAGTTTCAGAGATTCTTTATGGCTTGTCCTGCCTTTGCACCGCAGAACTAGAGTTCTGCCCCAGGTCTCCTGCCCTCAGATTTTTCCACTACAGAGGGCTGAGGTAGATTAACTTCTAAATCTCTTTATATTGTACTTTGTTTCTTTTTTCAAGATTCTGCTCTTCACAGTAAGTCGTTTTGTTTACCTTTAAGATTTTATTCTTCAGGGTTGCCTGGATGGCGCATTTCAACTCTTCATTTCAGCTCAGGTTGTGATCTTAGGATTGTGAGATCAAGACCCACCCCCCCCCCCTCTCTCTGGAATAAATATTTTTTAAAAAAGATTTAATTCTCCATGGTATATTATGACGATGTATTATCTACCTGGCTGCCAACCAAAACAGGTAGAGAAAGAAAGCTTCTCTGAGGCTAAGTTTTATTTTGGTTTGGTTTTCTTAAGGGTGGCAGGGCAGAGGGAGAGAGAAGAGAATCCTTTCTTTTTTTTTTTTTAAGATTTTATTTAGTTGACAGAGAGAGATAGAGTGAGAGCGGGAACACAAGCAGAGGGAGTGGGGGAGGGAGAAGCTGGGCTCCCACTGAGCAGGGAGCCCGATGCAGAGCCTGACCCCAGGACCCTGAGATCACGACCTGATCAGAAGACAGATGCTTAACAACTGAGCCACCCAGGTGCCCTGAAAGAGAGAATCTTAAGCAAACTCCACACCCAGGGTGGAGCCTGATATGGGACTAAATCTCACAACCCTGAGAACCAGACCTGAGCTGAGATCAAGAGTCAGATGCTGAACCAACTGAATCACCCAGACACCCCTACTCTGAGGATTTTAAAGGTGAGGATTATTTAAAGTAAGAACCAAATAGTATCCTCTTCTCTTCATCCAGAGAAAGCACTCAACAGCACCTCCCGCATAATATTGCAGGGATTCAGTCCTGGTGAGTTATGTCTCAGAGAGTTACACTGGATCGGGAAGCCCCGGGCAGCAGCTGTACTCTTCCATGTACTCTCATTTCTTCTCCAGAACCGCCCAAATCTAAGCTGCATGTTGACTTTCAAGGCACAAGAAAGAGAAAGCCTGTCTTCTCTGATGGTCATAAAGACGCCCTTGCTTCCACAAACAAGCAAAGACTGAATGATCAACTGCCACTAGAAGAGACTTCTTCTTTCTTTGAAAGAGTGTATCTTATTCAACATTCATTCCACAAACATTTGTGAATGCCTAGCAGGCACTGTGCTAGTGATGGTCTTGATCCCTTCCAACCCCAGAACTCCATAATTCTATGACTTTTTTGATGACTAGAAAGAAGGAACAGGTGCTGAGGCAAAACCTAAAAAGTGATCAATCTTAGAGGGTGTGTCTATTTGTGGCATGTTGGGGGCATGGGGGTGCAGAAATCAACACACTGAAGAAGTATACTGAGTCCTGAGACAGAAGACAGGTTAAAATAATTCTCATAAATTAAAAAGCCTTCTACTGAATGTATAAATACTACACACTTAAGCAACCTATCAGACAGGTGGTTGAGAATGGGTCTTGCTCAGTAAGTACCATGAATACATATGCAGATGGATGCATACCCCGCAGAAGGCATAGCAGACAATGCAAGTTAAAAGGTGGTAAAACTCACCACTGTTCTCCAGTGACACAGGGGTGATGTAGCTAACTGTTACAATGTTCTTTCTTCTACTTCTTCGTTAATCCATTCTGAAATGAAACAGAGAGAAAGCAAAATATTTTAAAACACTGTGATTTGGACAATAGTAACTGGTTTTCCATTAAAATATTTTCACGCTTGGGGTGCTTGGGTGGCTCAACTGAATGAGCATCTGCCTTCAGAGCTTGGGTCCTGGTCCCAGGGATGGGGCCCCTGGGGTGGGGCCCCACTTTGGGCTCCCTTCTCAGCGGGAAGCCTACTTCTCCCTCTCCCTCTGCCACCCCCCGCCCCCGTGCTCTCTTCTCTTGCTCTCTGTCAAATGAATAAATAAAATCTTTAGGAAAAACAAATAGCTTCACCCTTTTAATTTTGTCTCTGGATTTTTTTAATCTCCTTCCCTCTCTGTTAATTTTGCATTTGTTCTTTTCAGTACTTCTGCCTTCTTCTAGCCAAGGAAGGTAGAACTAAGCCTACTTGCCTTTTCCACTTTAATCAGTAATTACTATGGGTACTATTAGAACTACATTTGAATAGGTTCCAAAATCTGTTCCTCAAAGCCACTCATTAATTCAACAAACATTTTGTATAGAAGGAAAATACTCATTTTTAGTTAATATAAATAAATAGCACATTTTATGAAATATAAGCAAATACTAACTTGAAACTTTAATTTTTGTATCAAGAAAATATAAAAGTGTCTTCATCGTGGTAATCACGTCACAATGTATACATGTATCAAATCATCACATTGCCACCTTAAATACATTCAATCTTTATCTGTCAATTACACCTCAATAAAGATAAAAAGAAAATGTAAAATTTTGTGACAAGTTGTACCCAGTCAAAGCTGGTTAGTCTTAGGTTCTCCTGTTGACCTGCTGAACTAATAATGAAGATCACTGAGTGAAGACTCATTTAGTCAGACAATATATCTAAAAATTTGGATTCTGGGGTACGTGGCTGACTCAGTTGGTTGAGCATGCCACTCTGGATCTCTGAGTCATGAGTTCAAGCCCCACCATGGGTGCAGAAGGAGGGAGGGAGAGAGAGAGAGAGAGAGAGAGAGAGAGAGAGAAACAAGTTGAGTACGAATTTTAAAAACCTTTGGATCCTGCTCTTTTCACCCCTTTTAGCCAACTGATCTATCCTAACTCTGGGTACACTTGTGCAGATCACTTGACTTTATTTTCATTATCTGGAAAGCAGGTAGTAATTTGATCCCTGTAATTATTGTGATGGTTAGTTTTATGTGTCAGCTTGGATAGGCCATCGTACCCAGTTGTGTGGTCAAATACAGGTCTAGATATTGATGGGAAGATGTTTTTCAGATGTGATTACCATTTAAATCAGTAGACTTGAAGTAGATTACCTTCCATAATGTGAGTAGGCCTGAGGCAATCAGTGGAAAACCTTCAGAGAAAAGACTGAGGTCCCCAGTACAAGGAATTCTGTTTCCAGACTCAAGACTCCAAGACTGACTCCTGCCAATGTCCAGCCTGCTGGCCTGCTCTGCAGACCTCAGCCTAGCCAGACCCCAGATCTCATGAGCCAACTCCTTAAAGTAAATCTCTCTCTCTCTCAGTCTGTCTCTTTCTTTCATTCTTTCTATATATACAATTTCTTCTGAAGATAGATAGATAGGCAGGCAGGCAGGCAGAAAGATAGCCTATCAGTTGTGTTTCTCTGGAGAACCCTAACTAATACAGTTACTTCCCTTGCAATCATCTTAAAGATGGGAATATGGTTTAGGTTTACGAAAGTTTAGTTATATAAGACCATTATTCATTCATCACTCCCAGGTGATACACTTCTCCTGAGAATCTTATTATATTCTCTCTCCCTTCCTCAACATCTAGACCTGTATTTGACCACACAACAATAAGCAACAATAGATGTTATTACTTTATAAAGGTGAGGCAGGATAGGAAAACTCAGGATCATCAAACCAAATCTATCAACCCACTAACACAATTAAACTGGCTCTCTTCTAAAGCCAAAGCAATATTCTTCAATGTATAATCAATAACATTCATTCATACACTTATCTTGCTTTTTTTAAAAGACTTTCCACTGACATCAAACACTTTCCACGTAATCTTGCACCTTCTCCTGATTCAATGTCCTCTTATATCCTGCTACCAAAGCCCAGGATGGAAAATCCTAGAGCACAAAATTTTACACAGGGTGAATTTCAGGCTTGAAAGCTTTGGGACTTCTATCTGCCTGACACAGGATTTTGAAGTGATCACTGGATGACTAGAATTGAACTTCCCATCAATGAATACTCAGGGGTACTATTATGAGTTTTCCATTTCAATGAATTTCCTGTTATTAGTCTCCTTCATTTAGCAATTTAATAAGTGGACAATAAAAACAGCAGCCTCCAAATATGGAAGAGTTCCAAACCTTTGGCAATTAGCATGACATCAGTTTGTTCAGGCACTGTACTAATCACTGCAACATACACCAGAGAGTCAAAGTCCACTGACAAATGGAACCTCACCCAGGAATCCTAAATAAATTGCTATCAGTCCATGGGCTCCCAAAATGCCCAACAGGCAGCCTGGAACTCACTAAGTTTCAAGAAACATCTGACTTGACACCTCTTCGTTTGTCTTTTCTAATGCTTGAGTAAAAGTTCAAAGCAAAAATTACAATCCACTCTTTACAGATTGTCCAAAAAGATAACTTCTTTTTATAAGGCAAAAACATCCAGATGTTTGTACCAGTGGATTTTCAATCTTCCAAAAAGAGTTTTGACTGCTTAAAACAAAAACAGTAAGAATGCTTTGTGGAACTGAAAATACACAGGAATAAAATGTATGAGAATAATAACAAAAAGACTGGGAGGAAGAAAATGGAAGTTGGAAATATTTTTTTAAAGATTTTATTTATTTATTTGACAGACAGAGATCACAAACAGGCAGAGAGGCAGGCAGAGAGAGAAGGGGGCTGGGGAGCAGGCTCCCCGCTGAGCAGAGAGCTTAATGCAGGGCTCAATCCCAGGACCCCGGGATCATGACCTGAGCTGAAGGCAGAGGCTTCAGCCCACTGAGCCACCCAGGCGCCCCCAAAATATTCTTATATTATACAGGCAGTGGTATGATAGTTGATGATGTACTGCATTAAAGAAGTATTCTCTATATGCTTGACAAACAACTAAAATAAAGTAATGTGGCAAATAAGGTAATAGTGGAGGTGAAATAAAATATTTTTTAAAATCTCAGTGAGGAGCGTCTGGGTGGCTCAGTGGGTTAATTAAGCCTCTGCCTTCGGCTCAGGTCATGATCTCAGGGTCCCGGGATCGAGCCCCATATCAGGCTCTCTCCTCAGCAGAGAGCATGCTTCCCCCTCTCTCTGTGCTACCTGTGATCTCTCTCTCTCTTTCAAATAGATAAATAAAAGTAAATAAAAAATAAAAAATAAAAGCTCAGTGAATCCAAATGTTAAAAAAAAAAAAGCACAGAAGAAAATGAGAACAGAAAACAAATAGCAAAATGGTAGACTTAAACCAAACTCCATTGATAATCACATTAAATGTATATGGTCTACCTTGCTTCCAGAATATATAAAGAATGCTTAGAACTCAATAATTAAAAGACAAATAACCCAACTTAAGAACAGGCAAAGGAGGGGCGCCTGGGTGGCTCAGTTAAGCGTCTGCCTTTGGCTCAGATCATGATCCCAGAGTCCTGGAATCGAGCCTGGAATTAGGTTCCCTGCTTAGCAGGGAGCCTGCTTCTCCCTCTTGTTCTGCCTGCCACTCCCCCTGCTTGTGCTCTCTCTCTCTCTCACTGTCAAGTAAATAAATAAAACCTCCAAGAAAAGGCAAAGGATTCAAACTGACATTTTTCCAAAGACAGAGAGACAAATGGCCAGTAAGCCCATGAAAAAATTTTCAACATTATTAGCCTTCAGGGAAATGGAAAGCAAAGCCACAATGCGATACCCCTTCACTTGCTTTAGGATGACTATAATCAAAAAGACAGAAAATGACAAGTGTCAGAAGGGATGTGGAGAAATTAGAACTCTCAATAATTATTGGTAGGAATATAAAACAATGCACACATTTTGGCAAATAATTTGGCAGTTTGTCAAAATGTTAAGGACACAGTTATCATAATCAAGCAGACCCACTCCTATACTCAAGAGCATTGAAAATATATGTTCAGAGCACTCGAGGGCTCCGTTGGTTAAGCCCTGGACTCTTGATTTTGGCTCAGGTCATAACATCAGGGTTGTGAGATCCAGCCCCACATCAAGCTCTGCACTGAGCATGGAGCCTGCTTAAGATTCTTTCCCATACAGCCACTCTGGAAAACAGTACAGCGGTTCCTCAAAAAGTTAAACATAGAGCTACCCTATGACCCAGCAACTGTACTACTAGGTATTTACCCAAAGGATACAAACATACTGATCCAAAGGGGCACCTGTACCCCAGTGTTTATAGCAGCAATGTCCATAATGGCCAAACTATGGAAAGAGCCCAGATGTCCAACAACAAATGAATGGATAAAGAAGATGTGGTATATAGGGCCCTTCGGTGGCTCAGTGGGTTAAGTGCCTGCCTTGGGCTCAGGTACAATCCCAGGGTCCGGGTATGGAGCCCCCACATTGGACTCCCTGCTCAGCTGGGAGTCTGCTTCTCCCTTTCCTGCTCCCCTCCCTCCACTCATTTTCTCTCTCTCTCTTTCAAATAAACAAATAAAATCTCCACAAAATAAAATTTTAAAAAAAGATGTGGGGATGCCTCGGTGGCTCAGTCTGTTGAGCATCTGCCTTCAGCTTGGGTCATGATCCCAGAGTCCTGGGATTGAGTCCCATATAGGGTTCCCGCTTAGCAGGGAGCATGCTTCTCCCTCTGCCTGCTGCTCCCCCTGCTTGTGCTCTCTCTCTTTCTCTGACAAATAACTAAATAAATGAAATCTTTTTTAAAAAGGGGGGGGGTTAAGGTGGTTTTTTTTTAAAGATGTGTATATATACAATGGAATGTTATTCGTGTTATTCAATGTTATTCAAAGAAAATGAAATCTTACGATTTGCAATGATGTGGACAGAACTAGAGGGTATTAGGCTAAGTGAAGTAAGTCAATCAAAGACAATTCTATGATTTCACTCACATGTGGAAATTAAGAAACAAAACAGACGACCATAGAGGAAGGGAAGTAAAACTAAAATAACATGAAATCAGAAGGGAGACAAACCATAAGAAACTTTTAACTATAGGAAGCAAACTGAGGGTTGCTGGAGGGGAGGTAGGTGGGGGGATGAGGTAACAGGGTGATGGGCATTAAAGAAGATACTTGATGGAATGAGCTCTGGGTGTTATATGCAACTGGTGAATAATATATACTATATGTTAAATGATTGAATTTAAATATAATAAAATTAAAATTATCTTTTTTAAAAAGATTCTTTCTTTCCCTCTCCCTCTGCTTCTCCCCCCACTCATACTCTCTCTTTCTCTCTCTCACTCAAAAAGAAAGTGTATGTCCACATAAAAAATTTGTACATATTCACTACAGCATTATTAATACTATCCAAAAAGTGGAAACAACCAAAATGTCTATCCATTGACAAATGGTTAAACCAAATGTGGTATGTCCATATGTTTCAGTAAGAAAAAGGAATGAGGTACTGATACATGATGCAACATGTATCCACCTTTGCAGTGAAGACGAAGAGATGGTGTAGTTTGATGATATTAAGGAACAAAGGACATGGAAGCAGCAAATGTCCCAGGCCCTGGCAGCGTTCCATCTTTGCAGGACAGTAAACATACAGCAGACTATAGCCATGATAGATGCTACATGCTTGAAATCATGGGGAAAAGTCTCATATTTATGACTGGAGAAAAAGGAATTCAGATGTGGAAGGGAAGGAAAAAGAAAGGAGGAAGAGGGAGATGTTGTTGATTTCATGAATAGTAGCCAGCCAGAATGCCTTGAAATAGACTGGACACTATGAAATGATCTATATACATCTCACCCAAAAATGAACTTAAATATAATATGTTTAACAAGACAAAATGATAGTCCATTTGAATTCTTCTATTAGGAAGAATTCTTCAATTCTTTAGGGTAATGATAAAAGGGAAAAAAATAACACCAAGTAGGTTTCAGAGGGGAAAGAATATGCTTATTATTACAGAGAGGGGCACACAATGATGAAGTGAGAGATAACTGAAGGAAAAAAAGAAAGGGAAATAAGGATGAAGTCCTCAGCTTGCAAAAGGCAGCATACATGCAAAGTGACCTTATCTGTGAATTCTTCAGATCCTTCCAACAGCCTTTTATAAAGCCTACTGAAAACTAATGACTCATTGTAATTGAATTTTTTCATGGAAAGTGCTGAAGAATCTGCGCTAGGACCCAGGTTGACTGAGACACAACGAAAACAGCATGAGGGAGGTTGGTAGAAATGGCAGAGTAAAGACCTCCAAAAAGTCATGCCTTAAAAGCAATGAGAACACTGACCAAAAAAAAAAAAAAAAAAAAAATTATCAAACTGAATTTTTTTGAACTCTGGAAATTAACCTAAGGCTTCCAACAGTTGAAGAAGGATTTACTCAAGAAAACTGGCTGAGTTTGGGTAAAAACAGGGAACACCTCCATGGTATTTTTAACTTGTCTTTTGCTCATCTCCTTCTCCCCAGCTATGCAATAGCCTTGAAAGCCAACAACCTCCAAACAAGGTAAAAACAAAACAAAACAAACAAAAACTGCCTAGAAGCCCTAGAGAAATGGAAACTGGTTTGGAACTCTCCAAAAACATATTCTCAGAGAACTGTCATTATCCGATGTGTCTGGCACATCCCTCAAACCTCCACTGCTAGCATTTGCATTTATTTGACCTGACTCAGAGACCACTTGTTGCAAACAACCTTTTCCTCAGGGGCGTTTGTTGAAAAAAATCAGCACCAATTATTTAATATTGCCACTGTCTGAGAAAACTAAAACAATGGAACACATGAGAAGCTGACCAAAACACTTAAAGGGAAAAACTAAGAAAATAAATGTCCCTAGGGGGGCCTGAGAACTACAACCTATTCCTGGGAATCTACAAGGCCACACAGAAGCATAGAGAGGCTGCATGCGTGCCAAGGGCCATTTGAAGTCCCATGAAAGATCTAAAAGGGCCCTACTCTTTCACCTAGGCTGACCTGAAAGCTCTGTGAAAGCAAGAAGGAAAGGCCAAGAAAGAGCTGTAAAGCCTAAATGTTGAAGGAGTGCCCGAACGGGCACACAGAGCCCATTGGCAATGGGCAGGAGTCCTCCTGGTTCCAGGCGTTTAAGAAATTTCTGTCCAGTCATGAGCTATTAAGCTAATCAAACAGAAATGTCAGTTGTCACAAATGACAAAAAATACAGACACTACAAATTAGTTCAGGAAAGTGGACAAACGAACTCATAAGCACAAAGAACAGCAACAAAATCTGATTTCCAGTCTTGCCATATTACATTACTTCAAATGTCCTGTTTTTTATTTTAAAAAATTACAATACACACATAGAAACAAGGAGACATGGTTCATACAGAGAAAAAGAAGAGTCAAAAAAAAAAGAAAAAGAAAAACTAGAGGAGGCTACATATTAGACTTATCAAAGATTTTAAATGAGCTATTTTAAATATGTTCAAAGAACTAGGGAAACCGTGCATAAAGAACTAAAGTGCAAGAATTATGCCACACCAAATAGAAAATATCAATAAAGAGAAATCTTAACAAAAGAGAAAAAAAAAAACTAATAAATTTAAAAGCATTGAAATCATACAGTTGTTTTTTTTTTACCATAATGGGATGACATTAGAAATCAATAAAAGAGGGGCACCTGGGTGGCTCAGTGGGTTGAGACTCTGCCTTCGGCTCAGGTCTTGATCTCAGGGTCCTGAGATCAAGCCCCAAGTCTGACTCTCTGCTCAGCAGGAAGCCTGCTTCCCCCTCTCTCTGCCTGTCTCTCTGCCTACTTGTGATCTCTTTCTCTGTCAAATAAATAAATAAAATCTTTTTTTTAAACATATAATGTAACCCCACCACCCTCTCAAATAAAATCTTTTTTAAAAAAAAGAAATCAATAAAAAGGAAATCTGGGACATTCACAAGTATGTGGAAATTAAATAAGGCACTCCAAAATTTAGCAGTGAGTCAAAAAAGAAGTCACAAGTTTAAATTAGATAGTAATTTGAGATGAATGAAAACAAAAACATACTAAAATCTCACTATAAACCTCATGGTACACAACTAAAGCAGTGTTGGGGAAAAACCTCTATCTGTAAACACCTATAGTATAAAAAAAAATCTCAAATCAAAAACCTAACTTTCTGGATGCCTGGGTGGCTCAGTGGGTTAAGCTGCTGCCTTCGGCTTGGGTCATGATCCCGGAGTCCTAGGATGGAGCCCCGCATCGGGCTCTCTGCTCAGTGGGGAGCTTGCTTCCCCCTCTCTCTCTGTCTGCCTCTCTGCCTACTTGTGATCTCTGTCTGTCAAATAAAAAATAAATAAAATATTTTTAAAAAAAAACAAACCTAACTTTCGGGATGCCTGGGTGGCTCAGTGGGTTAAGTCGCTGCCTTCGGCTCAGGTCATGATCCCAGGTCCTGGGATCGAGTCCCGCATCCGGCTTCTTGCTCGGCAGAGGGCCTGCCTCTCTTTCCACCTCTGCCTGCCCTCTGCCTGCTTCTGTGCTTTCTCTCTCTCTCTCTCTCTTTCTGACAAATAAATAAATAAATAAAATCTTTAAAAAAAAAAAAAACCTAACTTTCCACCATAAGAAACTAGAAAAAGAGCAAACTAAACTTAAAACAAGCATAAGGGGAAAAAAACAAGCATAAGGAAGGAAATAAGAGAGTAGACATAAATGAAATAGTATAAAACAAAAGCAATGAACCAACAAAATCAAAAGTTGGTTCTTTGTAAAAATCAGTAAAAATGACAAACCTTTAGCAAGATTAATCAAGAAGAAAGGCAGAGAACATTAAAAAGATTAAATTCTGGGATGGGAGCATTACTTAAAACCTTACACACACAAAAAAAAGAATTATAAGGTAATGCTATGAACAGCCAGCAAAGTATGTCACCTATATGAAACAAACACATTTCTAGGAAGACACAACCTACCAAAACTGACTCAAGTAGAAAGAGAAAATCTGAATAGACCTATAACTAGTGAAAAGATCAAGTTAGCAATAAGAGGAGTATATCCGGGGCGTCTGGGTGGCTCAGTGGGTTAAAGCCTCTGCCGTTGGCTCAGGTCATGATCGAGCGCCGCGCCGGGCTCTCTGCTCAGCAGGGAGCCTGCTTCCTCCTCTCTCTCTGCCTGACTCTCTGCCTACTTGTGATCTCTGTCTGTCAAATAAATAAATAAAATCTTAAAAAAAAAAAAAGTATATCCCAGGCTCGTAGCTCACCCGCCAACGGCCTCGCCAGGGCCCTCAGCACCATGGCAGCGGTGGAGGCCGAGGCTGCAGGGTCCTCGGAGGCCCATGGCAGCCGGCGACTGGGCACTCCAGAGCGCTAGGCCAGCCTCCCAGAGGCGGTGGGGCCACCGCAGCCCGGGGCTTGGGCGGCGGATCCCCGCCAGGCGGCTGGGCCATGGCGCGGCTCGAGGGCCGGGAGTTGGAGTACCTGAGGAAGACGCGCTACGTCACCACCGGCCGCAACTCCTCACAAGCTTCAGTTGACCTGAGCACAAGCCGCTTGAGCTTCACCTCGCGGGGCCGCCTCGAGATCTTCACCCCCCCCCACCCCGCCCCCATTGCACATGCGCGCGCAGCGGCAGCCGTGGCACAGCGCCCAGAGCTTTCCAGCCCAGGCCAGGCCCCACGCCAGCCGCGTTTTATACCTGCACTGCCTCTTCAAGAACCGGTGTTCGCCATGTTCCAGAGGCGCGGGGCGCTATCGCTGCAGCTGCCCCGCGTGTGCACATTCAGATTCCCGAGCACAAGCCTCAAAATCCTGTACGCTGCCCTGTCCAGTGGGAAGAGGGAGAAGTAGGAGGCTCCCGAGTCTCGGGTGAAGCCTGTGCAGGCCCACATTCTTGTCCCTGATCATCAACTTGATTCCAGACAACATGGCCCACCTCATCAGTCCCCTTCCGTCCCCCATGGGAACCATCAGTGCTGCCAACTCTCGCCCATCCAACCCCCCCTCCCCCGGGGAGCAGGGTCTTCGGGTACAAAATGGCCCACGTGATACCAACTGACCTCAACTGAATGGCCAACAACTGGCAGCCTGAAAATGAAAAGGAAGCTTCTGGTGCAGACAGCCCCAAGGATGAGTCAAAGCCACCTTATTCATATGCACAATTCACAGAACAAGCAACTTCGATGGCTCCTGAGAAGAAACTTACTGTAAATGGAATTTATACTCACATCACCAAAAATTACCCATACTGCAGGACAGCAGATAAGGGCTGGCAGAATCCAATTCACCACAATCTCTCTCTGAATCCTTATGTGATCCAAGTACAACATTCCCAGGAAGAACCAGACAAAGGCTCATTCTGGAGGATAGATCTTGCCTCTGAAAGCAACCTAATAGAGCAGGCTTTTAGGAAAAGAAGGCCTAGGTGCGTGCCTTGCTTTAGAACCCCTCTGGGACCACTCCCCTCTAGAAGTGTCCTAGACTCTCCCAATCATGCTGGAGCGCTGTCTACTCTCTCCTTGGTGCCGGGACCCCTGAGAGCCTGTCGAGGGAAGGTTCACTGGTCCCCCGAAGTCTGAGTCCAGGGCCTCACAGCCCAAACTGTCTATCATCACGAGGCATGGCTTGCCCAGAGTGTACCAGGCTCACCTCTGTCTTGTCAGCCCATTTTAATTGCCACGCAATGGCAGCTGCCACCCACGATCAAGCCCATCACCCACACAGACACCACTCCTAGTGGTCACCTCGACCTGCCAGCAGCCTGTTGTGCAAAGGGTGCATGTCCTCCACCAGATTACAGTGGTGTCTGTCACCAGCATGGCCAGCCTGGCCCAAGAGAGCATATACACTGTCACTGGCCATGCTCTGGTCACTCAGGTGGTCATGCTGGCAGAGCCGCAAGAGAATGGAGATCATAAAGAAGTAAAAGTAAAAGTGGAACCTATTCCTGCCATTAGCCATGCCACACTGGGCCCTGCTAGCCACATCATTCAGATGCTATAGACCACCCCTGTTCACATGGTCACCATAGTGCAGCAGGCACCTCTATCTAGGTCAGCACCAGCTACCAATAAAAATGTCACACAAAACGGGACTCACGGGTTGCCGATCCCTGCCACGGCCAGGTGAACAAGGTGGCAAGTTCTCTGCACATGTGGGCAACACGTGTATCAGCATCAGCCTCCCTGCCCACAAAGCACCAGAATGGCGACCAGACAGAGCAGCCAGAACTGAAGCGGGTCCAGACGGAAGAAGGTGAGAGCATCATCATCGCCCTGAGTGTGGACACACCGCCGGGAGCCGGCAGGGAGAAAGGTGTCCAAAACCAGTGACTGCCACAGCTTTTCTTGCTTTAATATCAACACTGTGGTGCCAAAAGGAAACTCTGCCTCTCAAGGACACTGGGAGCACATTGTCTTGCTGGGTAGAGGGCCCGACGGTTGGACTTCACCTCAGCACTGAAAACACAAAACCCAGGTGGCCTTAAAACTCCTAAAAGACAGAAGTCACAGCTGAACAAAACCCCATGCAACCCCATGCCTGGATTCGGCAGTGTCTCCCTACCCCGAGGTCAACTTGTCACTCCGCAGCTGAGCTACTGGGACACGGCAGGGACCATCCCTGCCACCCTCCTAGGACTCTTGGGTCTGGCACTGGTACATGAGACGGTAGTTCATGATTCACATGTGGAATTAGAATATTTGGAGGTGTACTTCCTTTACAAAATAATGGGGTCTTTGACATTTCAGATCATTCCATTGCTACTCTGGAGATTTTGGAATCACACAGGACCTTTTTGTGTTGATTTCATTTAGGGACAAGAAACAATGTTGTTCTGTTTCTGTTGGTTTTTTTTTCCAACCATGGAATGATTTCCTTTTGTCTGTCCTATTAACATTTAAATGGAGCTACTTGATGAAATCTGGAGGTTTTCTGTGATACAGCAGGTGCTGGATGCAGGACAGACAGACAGACGGTTGAGATGGACACCCATGCTGGGTCCCATGTTAACCATGTGTGAAAGAACTACTGGGCTCATGGAGCTGCTCTTACCTGGGTCTCTTTCCTGCAAATTTTTGTTGTTTGTTCCTTTGTGTTGACTTTGTCCCTGGTATAATTTCCTCTCTAAGTAAAAGAAGCCTCCTTTAAAAAAAAAAAAGAAAAGAAAAGAAAGGCCCACTTCCTGGAGTTCTAGCTTCCAGAAATGGCACAGTGAGGGATTTTTCACATGCTGCAGACACTGGATCAAGCCTCAGCTCCGATGTATCCGGGCATTTGCCAGGTAGTGCCAAAACGTAATACCCAGCAACCTAGGCCAGGCCAGGCCACCTCTCCGAGCCATCCCTGGGCAGTCCCATCCCCTCCTCTTCGGTTTCTGGGGAATAAAGATATGTGAGGAGGTCTAACCTGGGCTGGACAGTGGATGCCCTGGTGATCCCTTCATGTTCACACTGATGGCATGGTGGGCAGGGTGGAAAGAGGATTCCTGAGGTGCCTCTAACCTGTGCCAGAGTGAATCCAAGGCCTTCAAGCTGGGCATTTTCCTCTCCATGGTTGAACGGGGTGCATCCTGGCATGTGGTATGTCTGGAAGGGAGTCCCCTGGGTCTGAGGACCAGCCAAGGCTGCCAGATAGGGCTCTGAGGCCTCCTGCCTGGATGCCGGGCACTGGCCTTACAGAGCTCCACACAGGAGAGGGGCAGGAGCTGAACGATGGCATCCCCAGTCCCACCTCCTTGAAGGACAGGAAGATGTCCCTTACGGCCAACAAAGTCCAAAGCTGGCTCAGGGTGAGGGCAGGTGCTGCCCAGACCCAACACCCAGGCCCCGATGCGGCAAAAAGGCCCCAGGTCCCAGGCCCCAGAAGCCAGCCTGCTACTCCCCTGGGCTCCCTCCTAGGCTCCTGCTTCCCCATGAATCTGGATCCCCATCTCCCCACACTTGCCCTCAGGGCCCTGCCCTCAAGGCCAGATGCACAGTCATTGTCCACATATTTGCAGGAATATCAGAAAAGACACTTTAAACCATGTCTCATCCTACTCAGTCTAGAGTCCTTCTGCACTATGCTATGCATTTTCCAAACTAGTGCTCCCTGCTGTCCCTGTAGGCCTGACCGTCCCTCCCCACCTTCTCCCAGTCTTCCACACGATCATGGTGAGTTGGGAGACACTTTTCCAAAGAGACATGGGGCTCCTGGTACTATGTCTGTTGCTCTGCCATTTGGTTGTGAAGAACACGTACCTGGGGTCCCTCCAGGGTCAGGAGCAGGGGCCTCAGGGCACAACATTCCGGAAGGATGATCAGGCACACAGACATTGAGCCCTTCTCTGACACAGGAATCTGATGTGATTCCCTTCTGTTGCCAACTCACAGTGCTGCACTAAACATCCTACATGCCCTAAAACCTGAGCACTCCCACCCCAGAGACAGTCTCTGTGTTCTCCTCTCAAGACTGAGGAAATGTGGGGTGCCTGAGTGGCTCAGTGGGTTAAAGCCTCTGCCTTCGGCTCAGGTCATGATCCCAGGGTCCTTGGATCAAGTCCGCATCGGGCTTTCTGCTCAACAAGGTGCCTGCTTCCTCCTCTCTCTGCCTGCCTCTCTGCCTACTTGTGATCTCTGTCTGTCAAATAAATAAACAAAATCTTAAAAAAAAAAAAAAAAAAGACTGAGGAAATGTCAGAAATCCCAGGGACGATGCCGTTAATGCAGGGAGCTGCTATAAGTACTCAGCTGGCAATCTCACCTGGGATGCCAACATGTTCAGACATCCCCCACCTCACATCCTTGTATTGTTGCCAAGAATCTTTTTCCTTAAAGGTTTATTTACTTATTTATCTATTTATTTGAGACACAGAGACAGAGGGACGGTGGAGAGACAGAGGGGGAGACAGGATCCCCAAGCAGACTCTGCCCTAGGTGCAGAGCCTGACTGAGGGCTCCATCTCATTACGCTCATAGCATGACCTGAGCCAAAACCAATAGCAGGACCCTTAAGCGACTGAACCACCCAAGCACCTTGCTCCTTTTGTCTACTGCGGGCCCTCCTGTCCCACCTCTTTGTGTACGTCACTGAGACCTTTGGGGTCTGCTCTGGGCTCCAACCCACAGCCCTCCTGGTGGCTGCAGTGCTGACTGCATGTCTCCCCCATCCCACCTCGGGGTAAAAGGCCTCAGCCGTGAAGAGCAATGAGACCTGCGTGGTGTGGACCCATCGGGCGCACCTGCTGGAGAAGCAGGTAGAACACCTCCTGCCCGCCTTCCTAGACAGAGACCTCAGCTCCGTCTCCATGTTCCTGGGCACATACAGAGCTTTTGCCACCACCCAAGAGGTGCTGGACCAGCTGTTTACAAGGTGAGCACCCTGTCCCTCCACAGCCCGGTGGGATCTGGCCACCTCCTCTCTGGGAGTCTTGGGAATGTCACCACACTTCCCCGAGCCTCACTGTGCTCTGCGACAGGGGCACAGTTATTCTAGGGACTCGGTGGGGTCCTGTAGGGAAAGTACACCTGGGTGCCTGGCCCTGTGGAAAGGTCTGCTAGAGGGGCTGTGGTCGTGCTCATTTATCATCATCCTGATACCCATGATGAAGCCTCTGCCTCATCCCTCCCTGTCACCATGGTCTTGAGCTGGGCTCTTTTCCCATTGGAAAAGGAGATTTGAGACTCCCTCTAGGCCTGTGGCCTGGCTGAAACCAGAGCATGGATGCCCGGGGATGAGCAGGGGGCCCAGGCCCACTCAGATACCTACACGGGGCTGGTTGGGCCCCGTTCATTCATCAAGCATAAAGGATGCCCTCTCCTAGGAGCAGTCATGCAGACGCTTCTCTGGGAGCTGACGGTGATCCCATGCACAGAGCAGACAGCATTCTGGAGCACCCCAGGGCTCCATACTAGTCGGGAGTCAAATAGTGACACTAGACGTGATGAGGAGTAGGATCCAAAGGGCATATCCTGTGATGCCCTCCTGGCCTCCTCTAGCTATGGATGCATTCTCTCTAACTGTGACAGGATTGGTGGATCCCAGGAAGAGCGGAACATGTGAGTGAGCTTTGGCTAATGCAGGAGGGCCTTTCCTCTCCAAGGATCTGAGCAGGTCCCAGATCTCATGAGCCAGCTCCTTAAAGTAAATCTCTCTCAGTCTCTCTTTCTTTCTCTCTTTCTATATATACAATTTATTCTGATGATAGATAGATAGGCAGGCAGGCAGGCAGAAAGATAGCCTATCAGTTGTGTTTCTCTGGAGAACCCTAACTAATACAATTACCTCCCTTGCAATCATCTTAAAGATGGGAATATGGTTTAGGTTTACCAAAGTTTAGTAATATAAGACCATTGTTCATTCATCACTCCCAGGTGATACACTTCTCCTGAAAATCTTATTATATTCTCTCTCCCTCCCTCAACATCTAGACCTGTATTTGACCACACAACAATAAGCAACAACAGACATTACTACTTTATAAAGGTGAGGCAGAAAGAGGATAGGAAAACTCAATGTCATCAAACCAAATCCATCAACCCACTAACTCTATTAAACTCTGGTTCTCTTTTAAAGGCCAAAGCAGTATGCTTCAATGTATAATCAATAACATTCGTTCATACACTTATCTTGCTTTTTTTATATATAATTTTTAACTTTTTTATTAACATATAATGTATTATTAGCCCCAGGGGTACAGGTCTGTGAATCACCAGGTTTACACACTTCACAGCACTCACCATAACACATACCTTCCCCAATGCCATATTATCTTGCTTTTTTAAAGAGACTTTCCACTGACATCAAGCACTTTCCACATAATCTTGCACCTCCTCATGATTCAATGTCCTCTTATATCCTGTTACCGAAACCCAGGATGGAAAATCCTAGAGCACAAAATTTTACACAGGGTGAATTTCAGGCTTGAAAGCTTTGGGACTTTTATCTGCGTGACACAGGATTTTGAAGTGATCACTGGATGACTAGAATTGAACTTCCCATCAATGAATACTCAGGGGTACTATTATGAGTTTTCCATTTCAATGAATTTCCTGTTATTAGTCTCCTTCATTTAGCAATTTTTTAATTTTTTTTTACATATAATGTATTATTAGCCCCAGGGGTACAGGTCTGTGAATTGCCAGGTTTACACACTTCACAGCACTCACCATAGCACATAACTTCCCCAGTGTCCATAACCCAACAACCCTCTCCCTCCCCCCCTCCCCCCCCCCCCCCCCACCCCACAACCCTCAGTTTGTTTTGTGAGATTAAGAGTCTCTTATGGTTTGTCTCCCTCCAGATCCCATCCCACCTTGTTTCATTTATTCCTTTCCAACCCCCCAAACCCCCCACATTGCCTCTCAACTTCCGCATATCAAGGAGATCATATGATAATTGCCTTTCTCTGATTGACTTATTTCGCTCAGCATAATACCCTCTAGTTCCATCCACGTCATTGCAAATGGCAAGATTTCATTTCTTTTGATGGCTGCATAGTATTCCATTGTGTGTGTGTGTGTGTGTGTGTGTGTGTGTGTGTGTGTGTGTGTATACACACATATATACACATCTGCTTTATCCATTCATCTATTGATGGATATCTTGGTTCTTTCCATAGTTTGGTTATTGTGGACATTGCTGCTATAAACATTCGGGTGCATGTGCCCCTTTGGATCACTACATTTGTATCTTTAGGATAAATACCCAGTAGTGCCATTGCTGGGTTGTAGGGTTACTCTATTTTTAACTTTTTTTTCCTTAAAGATTTTATTTATTTATTTGATAGACAGAGATCACAAATAGGCAGAGAGGCAGGCAGAGAGAGAGGAGGAAGCAGGCTGTCCACAGAGCAGAAGCCCGATGCGGGGCTCGAGCCCACGACCCTGGGATCACGACCCAAGCCGAAGGCAGTGGCTTTAACCCACTGAGCCACCCAGACGCCCTATTTTTAACTTTTTGATAAACCTCCATTCTGTTTTCCAGAGTGGCTGCACCAGCTTGCATTCCCACCAACAGTGTAGGAGGGTTCCCCTTTCTCCGCATCCTCACCAGCATCTGTCATTTCCTGACTTGTTAATTTTAGCCATTCTGACTGGTGTGAGGTGTTATCTCATTGTGGTTTTGATTTGTATTTCCCTGATGCCAAGTGATGTGGAGCACTTTTTCATGTGTCTGTTGGCCATCTGGATGTCTTCTTTGCAGAAATGTCTGTTCATGTCCTCTGCCCATTTCTTGATTGGATTATTTGTTCTTTGGGTATTGAGTTTGATAAGCTCTTTATAGATTTTGGATACTAGCCCTTTATCTGATATGTCGTTTGCAAATACCTTCTCCCATTCTGTCAGTTGTCTTTTGGTTTTGTTAACTGTTTCCTTTGCTGTGCAAAAGCTTTTGATCTTGATGAAGTCCCAATAGTTTGTTCTTGCCCTTGCTTTCCTTGCCTTTGGCAATGTTTCTAGGAATAAGTTGCTGCGGCTGAGGTCAAAGAGGTTGCTGCCTGTGTTCTCCTCAAGGATTTTGACGGATTCCTTCCTCACATTGAGGCCCTTCATCCCTTTTGAGTCTATTTTCATGTGTGGTGTAAGGAAATGGTCCAGTTTCAATTTTCTGCATGTGGCTGTCCAATTTTCCCAACATCATTTATTAAAGAGGCTTTAATTTTTCCATTGGACATTCTTTCCTGCTTTGTCGAAGATTAGTTGACCATAGAGTTGAGGGTCTATTTCTGGGCTCTCTATTCTGTTCCATCAATCTATGTGTCTGTTTTTGTGCCAGTACCATACTGTCTTGATGATGACAGCTTTGTAATAGAGCTTGAAGTCTGGAATCGTGACACCACCAACTTTGGCTTTCTTTTTCAACATTCCTCTGGCTATTCGAGGTCTTTTCTGGTGCCATATAACTTTTAGGATTATTTGTTCCATTTCTTTGAAAAAAATTGATGGGATTTTGATAGGGATTGCATTAAATGTGTAGATTGCTTTAGGTAGCATAGACATTTTCGCAATATTTGTTCTTCCAATCCATGAGCATGGAACATTTCTTTTTCATTTTCCATTTCTTTGTGTCATCCTCAATTTCTTTCATGAGTACTTTATAGTTTTCTGAGTACACATTTAGCAATTTAATAAGTGGACAATAAAAACAGCAGCCTCCAAATATGGAAGAGTTCCAAACCTTTGGCAATTAGCATGACATCAGTTTATTCAGGCACTGTACTAATCACTGCAACATACACCAGAGAGTCAAAGTCCACTGACAAATGGAACCTCACCCAGGAATCCTAAATAAATTGCTATCAGTCCATGGGCTCCCAAAATGCCCAACAGGCAGCCTGGAACTCACTAAGTTTCCAGAAACATCTGACTCAACACCTCCTCATTTGTCCTTTCTAATGCTGGAGGAAAGTTCAAAGCAAAAAATTACAATCCACTCTTTACAGATTGTCCTCATAAGAGAACCTCTTTTTATAAGGCAAAATATCAAGATGCTTGTACCAGTGGATTTTCAATCTTCTAAAAAGAATTTTGACTACCTACAGCAAAAACAATAAGAGTGCATTGTAGAACTGAAAATATGCAGGAATAAAATGTATGAGAATAATAACAAAAAGATTGGGAGGAAGAAAATGGAAGTTGGAAATATTCTTATATTATACAGGCAGCGGTATAATATTATTTGATGATGTACTGTGTTAAAAATGTATTCTTTAAATGCTTGGCAAACAGCTAAAATAAAGTGATATAGTTAATACAGTAATAGTGGAGATGAAATATAATATTTTTTTAAATCTCAGTGAATCCAAGTGATAAAAAAATACCATAGAAGAAAATGAGAACAGAAAACAAATAGCAAAATGATAGATTTAAACCAAATCCCTTTGATAATCACATTAAATGTGTCTACCTTGTTTTCAGAATATATAGAGTACACTTACCACTCAACAATTAAAAGACAAATAACCCAAATTAAGAAAAGGCAAAGGATTCTAACTGACATTTTTCCAAAGAAGACAGACAAATGGCCAGTAAGCCCATGAAAAAATTTTCAACATTATTAGCCTTCAGAAATGGAAAGCAAAGCCACAATGAGATACCCCTTCACTTGCTTTAGGATGGCTATAATCAAAAAGACAGAAAATGACAAGTGTCAGAAAGGATGTGGAGAAATTAGAACTCTCAATAATTATTGGTAGGAATATAAAACAATGCACACATTTTGGCAAATAATTTGGCAGTTTGTCAAAATGTTAAGGACACAGTTATCATAATCAAGCAGATCCACTCCTATACTCAAGAGCATTGAAAATATATGTTCAGAGCACTCGAGAGCTCCATTGGTTAAGCACTGGACTCTTGATTTTGGCTCAGGTCATGACCTCAGGGTTGTGAGATCCAGCCCCACATCAAGCTCTGCACTGAGCATGGAGCCTGCTTAAGATTCCTTCCCATACAGCCACTCTGGAAAACAGTACGGCGGTTCCTCAAAAAGTTAAACATAGAGCTACCCTATGACCCAGCAACTGCACTACTAGGTATTTACCCAAAGGATACAAACATACTGATCCAAAGGGGCACCTGTTCCCAATGTTTATAGCAGCAATGTCCATAATGGCCAAACTATGTAAAGAGCCCAGATGTCCATCGATAAATGAATGAATAAAGAAGATGTTGTATAGGGTGCCTGGGTGGCTCAGTCAGTTAAGCATCTACCTTGGGCTCTGGTCATGATCCCACAGTCCCAGGATCAAGCCCCACATTGGACTCCCTGCTCAATATGGAGTCTGCTTCTCCCTCGCCCTTTGCATCTTCTCATTCTGTCACTCTAAAGTAAATAAATAAAGTATTTTTTAATAAATAAAATATTTTTAAAAGAAAATTTAGGGATTCCTGGGTGGTTCAGTCAGTTAAGCATCTGTCTTTGACTCAGGTCATAATCCCAGGGTCCAGGGATTGAGCCTTGCATCAGACTCCTTGCTTAATGGGGAGCCTGCTTCTCTCTCTGCCACTCCCCCTGCTTGTGCTCTCTCTCTCTCTCTCTTTGACAAATAAAAAAATAAAATATTTTTAAAATAAAATAAAATTTAAAAAATAAGATGTATTATGCATATAATACATCTTTTCAAAATTTATGTTTATATATATTTATATTTATATAAATCTATATCTATATACACACACAGATGCATACATACATACAATGGAATGTAATTCAGCCATGAAAAAAATGAAATCTTACCATTTGCATCATGGAACTAGAGGGTATTATGCTAAGTGAGATAAGTCAATCAGAAAAAGACAATTATCATATGATTTCATTCATATGTGGAATTAAAGAAACAATACACAGAAGATCATAGAGGAAGGGAAGGAAAAAATAAAATAAGATGAAATCAGAGAGGGAGACAAACCATAAGAGACTTTTAACTATAGGAAACAAACTGAAGGTTGCTGGAGGAGTGCCAGGTGGGGGGATGGCGTGACTGGGTGATGGGCATTAAGGAGGATACTTGATGGAATGAGCACTGGGTGTTATATGCAACTGATTAATCACTAAACTCTACCTCTAAAACTAATACTACACTATAGCTTAATTAATTGAATTTAAATAAAGTAAAATTTTAAAAAAGTTTCTCTCTTTCCCTCTCCCTCTGCCCTCCCCGCTCATACACTCTCTTAAA
>RCUC01111174.1:0-14910 GCA_003697995.1 Taxidea taxus jeffersonii
GGTAATTCTGTTCCAGTAAATGTAGCCAAGACCCTCTTCTAGTTGGGTAGTTCACAACAAGGGAGAAAACCAATTTGGAGATGAGGAGTCTGTCCACACTGCAAACTGTTTTTTTAAAAATAACCTATTTAACTAAAAACTAGAATTTTATAAAGAGTAGGAAGAGTAGGGCAGAGGCACATATACTACTTTCAAATATGAAAATACAGCTAACACTGAGCTTTACCAATTGCTTGTGTACTCGGTAAGATTACACACAAGGTGGAGATAGGACGAAAGAACAATTTGCATATTTAAAGCAAACATCAACACAGCAGCGTTGGCGACATATGTTGCAACACTCTGTTTAACGGGAGTAGGTGTGTGATTGATTCAGTATGGTGCTAGCTCTACAAAACAGCGCTTCCCATTGTCTGGTGCATGTACTCCTTCCCTTAGTGACATATGTTTAAAGTCCGACATGTGTATTTATCTCTATACTTAAATAAAACAGTAGATGCAAAAATCTTTTGCCAACTCCCTGTTATCTATAGCACAAAATCCAAACTAACGGGCAGAGCATTCAAGGCCTCCAGGTTGTGGCCCCAACAAGATTCCATGAACCCTGATCTCGACCAATTCTCTGTTCTATAGCTTCAGTGCCAGCCATGCCCTCAATCCAGGCAGAATCCACGCCTTTACTCCAGCCTGGAATGCCACACTCCAGCAAAAGCCTATTCACTCCTCCAAGCCTCAGCTCAAGTGCAGGCGGACCCCTCCTGGGAAGCCTCCCCAGTTTCCTACAAATCGAGACTTTCTTCTTCCAGTGCCTCCCATCACAGCGGGCTGCATAAAAGTTCATCCCACCACATCCCGCTTGAATTACAACTCTTTCTCCTTCCATCTCTGGAAGGCACGAGCCCTGTCTTTTCATTTCTGTCCCCAGCAAGTTCCTATAGTAGCATAATTACTTCCTAGTAGGTGCTTCATAAAACTCTGTTGAATAAATGAATATCCATCAAAAGCTTTGGCTCTAAAATTATACAGAAATCACTTTCTCAAGTGTCTCCTATGCTGTCACTTCTTGGTGTTCATTCTTTCCAGCCCTCTTTAACACAGTATTTTACATCCCATTCTTCCAGAAACCCTGTCTTCTGGCTTCCACAAAACCACACTCCTTTGTGCCCCTGCTTTCTGACAGGACCTGCTCAGCAGCCTCCTTTGCTTCCTTCCTCTGCTGGCAAGCCATAAAGTAGCCCTCTTTTCTGTTCCAGCCCCATTTGTCCTTGGCCACCTCATCCACTTGGGCAGCCTCAATAAACTCCCCAGTGTTGACATGTGAAGATCAACCACTCTGGGATGGTTAAAACCACGAGGTTTTAGTACCAGTTCTGGAATTGTACATATGTGGCCCTTAGACAACTTAATAACATCTAATATATTTGGACCTCGGTTTTCTCCTTATTAAAGGAAGGTCTGCACTACATCCCATTCAGCAAAACTCCTATAATTTCTTCAAGAAGTCATAAACAAAGAGCTTTTTAAACTGAAACTACACAATTCTTTCACATTATACAAATAATTCAAATACACCATGATAAAAACAATTCCAATGTATCAAAGCCAGTTTTCTCAATGTCAGGTCTGACTACCAAATACAACCATCCATTCTGATCTCAGGACACTTACTATATATGAAATCAACTCTTGACTTTTCAGGTTCAAACTATTCAAGTATGGAATAATATCTAAAAAGCAAGAAGGTACATCCACTAAAACAATACCCTATCACCTCTCAGTGACTCTTTCCTAGTATCTCTCAATACAGGGATCTAAAAAGTGTTGTGCTTAAGGTTTAAAATCAGAAGACTTGGGACGCCTGGGTGGCTCAGTTGGTTAAGCGGCTGCCTTCAGCTCAGGTCATGATCCCAGTGTCCTGGGATCGAGTCCCACATCGGGCTCCTTGCTCAGTGGGGAGCCTGCTTCTCCCTCTGCCCCTGCCTCCCACTCTGTCTGCCTGTGCTCGCTCCCGCTCTCTCTCTGACAAATAAATAAATAAAATCTTAAAAAAAAAAAAATCAGAAGACTTGTCAAAATGTGAGACTAAACAATTTCATTGCTAGGTACCTACAAAAAGTTTTATGAAATAAAAAGTCATAAAAATTCAGTTTACAGCTTCCCTTGCCAACTGTATTGAACTGGCATTATAGTATTGTTCAATAGTAAGACACACAGGCATACCTTCAGTTCACATATCACAATACGAATAGAACTAACAACTAAAAAGGTGTAATGTGTCCATAAATAAACTGTTACTTAGAACTCATTTTTGTCAAAAAGTATTAACTACTTAAATCTTTGTATTATATTCCATATGGTTATAGCCAAGACCTCCACAAGCCAAAA
The DNA here is from genome assembly GCA_003697995.1 of Taxidea taxus jeffersonii. Classification (NCBI taxonomy): domain Eukaryota; kingdom Metazoa; phylum Chordata; class Mammalia; order Carnivora; family Mustelidae; genus Taxidea; species Taxidea taxus. Next base: position 2,386 of record RCUC01111174.1, read on the forward strand.
ACAGGAATATCGTTTGTTTCACTTTAAAATGTTATTTTCAAAGACAGATGAAGTTATTGCCACTGATACAGTCTGGACTGATGGTTTAAGATGCTCTCGCAAAGTCTCCTGTTATGCTCACTTTTAACCTCTCACATTCACTAAGATCAGTAACTCACAGTATCTTGAGAATTTGACTATACACAGGGCATGTTTGATTTTATCATATGCTACTCTCCCAAAAATACGAGATATAAAATAACTTGTACATCAAGAAATATTTTATTATTTTGAGAACTTCATGTCGTGCTTTAAACTAAATGCAAGAGGGCCTATGGAAGGAAGAACGGCTACCTTACCAGCTTTATTCTCTACAAATACTCCAAGTTTACAGGTACTATAAAAACATTCAAAAGTCAAAAGATAACTTCCTCCCTATGGAACAAAATCATTCAATATGCAATATTATTAATATTATTGTCAACATGATTAATATTAATAAGATGTTATTATTACTAATTAAATTTTTTGTATTTCAAATGGTTGTTCAAGCCTGCTTTTACTAGTTCAACATGAATGACATATACTTCTTCATTTGACAAATTTAATGCCAAAATATGATTCACTTACCTTTTTCAGGCCAGCAAAACCTTCTGATTCCAGAAAGAAAAAGGCAAAGGGCATCAACACAAATAAACAAAGGTTGGAAAAGAGAGAAGCAAGATTCCACAAGCCTATAAGGAGGCAGCAAAAAAAAAGAATAAAAAGATTAGAGACAGGCCTTGTCAAAAAAAAATTACTATGCTAAATTATGGTATTAGTCAAAGAGCTATACTTTTTAACAATAAAAATAAACATAAACTTGAAGACAGTGGCCTAACAAATCACCTAAACTTACAAATGAGAAATAATTATACATCCAAATTTCTGTAACTTTGTAGCTTGTACCTATTAGGTAGCTTGTTCCTATTAGGAAAAGCCAATGTAGAAACCAGAAATATTTTTCTCCATGCCCTAAAACAAATTCATTAAAGATATGACAAATGCAGAGATCCAAGACAGAGTCTATTTAGACATACTGGCATCTGAATATTTAAATTAGAGCCATTAGCATTTATTGAGCACTTAATAAATGTCAGATACTCTACTAGACATTTTACATGCACAATATCATTTAATTTAAGCCTAAGCGAAATAAGTCAATCAGAGAAAGGCAATTATATGATCTCTCTGATATGAGGAATTTGAGAGGCAGGGCGGGAGGTCATGGGTGGGAGGGAAGGAAAAAATGAAACAAAATGGGATGGGGGAGGAAGACAAACCATAAGAGACTCAATCTCAGAAAACAAACAGGGTTGTTGCGGGGTGGGACAGGGTGGCTGGGTTATAGACATTGGGGAAGGGTATGTGCTATGCTGAGTGCTGTGGATTGTATAAGCCTGATGATCCACAGACTATACCCCTGGGGCAAATGATACACTATATGCTAATAAAAATAAATAAATAAATATTTAATTTAAGCCTAATAAAAACACTAAAAGTGGGGCGCCTGGGTGGCTCAGCAGGTTAAAGCCGCTGCCTTCGGCTCCGGTCATGATCCCAGGGTCGTGGGATGGAGCCCCGCATCGGGCTCTCTGCTCTGCGGACAGCCTGCTTCCTCCTCTCTCTCTCTGCCTATTTATCAAATAAATAAATAAAATCTTTAAAAAAAAAAAACACTAAAAGTAATAATTAGCACTTACTGAATCCTTCTATTCTATGCCAACCACTATTCTGAGTGATTTATCAGTATTATACAAACTCATGTATTCCTCACAGGAATCCCCAAACAGGACAGAGGCATAGGCTGGTTATATAACTTAGCCAAGGTTGCAGAGCCTGCCAGTGACAGAGCTAACTCTTGGAATTTTTAAAAATCACTATATCATAGAAGTTTAAGTAAGCAATTCTAAGTGGGAAGGAAAATGTAAGAAAGGCAGACAAGTTCACCTTTTGGCACATAAAAAACATTCACCTTTGGCATATTCTGTACTCTTTTTTTTGTTGTTAAAGATTTTATTTATTTATTTGACAGACAGAGATCACAGGTAGGCAGAGAGGCAGGCAGAGAGGGACAGAGGAGGAAGCAGGCTCGCTGCGGAGCAGAGAGCCTGATGCGGGGCTCGATCCCAGGACCCTGAGATCATGACCCGAGCCGAAGGCAGAGGCTTTAACCCGCTGAGCCACCCAGGTGCCCCACATTCTGTACTCTTATAAAACCACAATAAAAAGCTACTAAAATGATAATAAATAGATTTAGGAAAAGAAGACTAAGTCTATCTTTGGATTATATTTGGCCAAACATCTTACACCTTTTATAGGTAAAACACTCAAATTTAAAAACGATTTTCAAAATAATGCCTGTAATACTTACAAAATCAAGAGTTAAAGACAAAATTATGCTAAGGATAAATTCAATCTATCACATGAACTTATTACTCAGTGCTTTGGAAAATGGGCAACAAGTGTTCTTTCAAAGTCCTTATTTAGAACGCAGCGTTCCAAGGCAAGAGACACAGGAACGAACAAAACCTTTGTTTTAACCAAATATGGTACGAGGAGTCTTCAGTTTCAGCCATTCGAACAGGTATATAGTGGTATTTTACTGTTTAAATTTGCATTTCCCTAATCAATAAAAAATAACATGAACATCTTCATGAACTTATCTGCCACCTATCTGTATCTTCTTTGGTGAAGAGTCTCTTCAAGTCTGTTGCCCATTGTTTCATTAGACATTTGTTTACTTACTGTTGAGTTTGGCAAGTTCTTTACATATGCTGAATACAAGTCCTTTATCAGGTATATAATTTGCAGATATTTTCTCCCCATCTGTAGATTGTCTTTTCATCTTTTTAACAAGTATCTTCCAAAGAACAAAATTTCTTGATTTTGACAAAGTCCAATTTACCAATTTTTTCTTTTACAGATCATCTTTCCCAAGAAATTACAGTCTATTCCAGTAACACTAAGACTTTCTCCTACGTTTCCTTTGACAAGGGTACAGTTTCAAGATCTACATTTCTATCTATGATCCCTTTGAGTTACTTTTTGTATATGGTGCCAGGTATGGACTGAAGTTCATTTTTTTCCCTAAGACTATCCAATTGCTCCAACACCATTTGTAGAAAAGAATACTCTTTTCCACCAAATTGCCTTTGCACCTTCATTGAAAGTAAATTGACAGTATATGTGTAGGTATATTCCTGGATCCTCTATTCCATTGAGTCGATCTATTTAGCTTTATGCTGATACCACACCATCATGATTACATGGCCTTAAGATAGTTTTTGAGGGCGCCTGGGTGGCTCAGTTGGTTGGGCGACTGCCTTCGGCTCAGGTCATGATCCCAGAGTCCCGGGATCAAGTCCAGCATCAGGCTCCCAGCTCCACGGGGAGTCTGCTTCTCCCTCTGACCTTCTCCCCTTCATGCTCACGCTCTCTCTCTCTCAAATAAATGAATAAAATATTTAAAAAAATAGTTTTTGAGTTGGGTAGTAAGTCTTCTAATTTTGTTCTCTTTCAAAGTTGTTTTGGCTGTGCTAAGTCCTTTGAATTCCCATCTCAATTTCAGATCAGCTTTTCAATTTCTACCAAAAAAAAAAAAAAAGCCTGCTGGGATTTCCAATGAGATTGCATTGACTTGGTAGACCAATCTGGAGAAAAGTGATATCTTAACATTGTCTTTTTATCCATGAACATGGTATATCTCTCCATTTATGATGCTACTGTATACAAGTGGCATTTTTTTTTATCAATGTGAACTTATTCATTGCAAGTATACAGAAATACAGTTGAGTTTTGTATATTTATTGTGTATCCTGCAACCTTGCAAATTCATTAATTGGTTCTAAAACCTTCTTCATAATAGACTCTATCACAATTTCTATATAAACAACCATATCATCTGTTAATAGAGACAGTTTCACTTTTTCCTTTCCAACCTCAATGTTCCTTTTTTTTTTAAGATTTTATTCATTTATTTGACAGACAGAGATCACAAGTAGGCAGAGAAGCAGGCAGAGAGAGAGGAGGAAGCAGGCTCCCTGCTGAGCAGAGAGCCCAATTCGGGGCTCCATCCCAGGACCCTGGGATCAGGGCCTGAGCCGAAGGCAGAGGCTTTAACCCACTGAGCCACCCAGGCACCCCGATGTTCTTTATTTTCTAAAAATCACCAGAACAATGTTGGATAGAAGTGGTGAGACGGGACATCTTTGCCTTGTTTTTATTCACAGGGAAAAGCATTCAGTCTTTCATTAAGCAAGATGTTACCTGTAGGGTTTTCACAGATGCTCTTTATTAGGATGAAGAAATTCCCTTTCATGCCTAATTTGCTGAGAGATTTTATCAAGAATGGATGTTGAATTTTTCTTCTGACTTTTCTGCATGTATTGTGGTGACTTTTCTTTTTTAGGGTTTGAATAATTACATTCATTTATTTTTCAAAAATCATAATGCATTATTCTTTTTATATATTGCTACATGTGATTTGCTCAGTTTTGCTTAGAATTTAAGTATATCTTTCTTTTCATGTGATGTTTGTCTGGTTCTGGGAACAAGGTAATACTAGGCACCATGAATTACAAAGTATTCCTTCATTTCCAATTTTCTAAAAGAGTCTGTGTAGAACTGGCATTGTTTCTTCCCTAAATATTTAATAGAACTAACAGTGAATTCTTCTTTGCCTACAGTTTTATTTGTAAGAACATTTGTAACATTTCTACATCTGTGAGACTTCAGTAGTTTTTGCCTTCCAAATTTTCTCATTTCTCTAAGGTGTTGTATTGACATAAAAATGTTCACAATGTGCACTAATTATTCTTTCAGTACCTGTAGAACCCATAGTGATGTCATCTCTTCCATTCCTGTTATTAGTAATTGGTGTCTTCTCTCTTTTTTCTTGCTAATCAACCTGACTACAGCTTTATCAATTTTATTGATCTTCTCACCTTCTCTGTATTTTCTATTTCACTGATTTTTCCTTTTACCTTTTTTTTTATTTCCAATCTTCTTAATTTGGTATTCACTTGCTCTCCTCTTCTTTTTTCTTAAGGTACGAGTTATGGGCACTGATTTAAGACCATTTTTTTTTTGTAAAATGGACATTTTAGTGCTATAAATTTTCAAATGTTTTATTTTTGTTTTCATTTAGTTCAAAGTACTTTCAAATTCCCCTTCTAATTTCTTCTTTGACTTATTAGTTATTTAGTTACCAAATAATTGAGGGATTTTCTAAGTATGTTTCTGTTCCTGGTTTCTCATTTAATTTCATTAGAGATCATCTTATATGTCTTAAATTCTTCCAAAAGAATTGAGATTTATTTTATGTATTGAGATTTATTTTACAGCACAGAATATGGTCTCTTTTGGCAAATGTGCCTAGTATACTAAAAGAATATATATTCTACTGGTGTTGGGCAGAGTGGTCTATAAATGCAAAGTAGTCCAAATTAGGGTCACCTGGGTGGCTCAGTTGCTAAGTGAATGCCTTAGGCTCATGTCATAGTCCCAGGGTTCTGGGATCAAGCCCTCACATCAGGCTCCCTGCTCAGAAGGAGCCCTGCTTCTCCCTCTCCCTCTGCTTGCTGCTCTCCCTGCTTGTATTCCCTCTCTCGCTGTGGCCTCTCTCTGTCAAATAAATAAATAAAATCTGAAAACATAAATAAATAAATAAACATGGTCAACTTAGTTAAGAATGTCATTCAAATCTTCTATCTTGTTAATTTTCTTAATTTGTTCCATCAATTATTAAAAAGAGGATACTGATAAATCTCAATAGAACTGTGATTTTGTTGAGTAAGTTTTCTTACTCTAATTTGTATTTTCTACTTACTCTAATTTGTATCTAATTTAATTGATTTCTCTAAGGTTTTACTTCATGTATTTAATAGCTACTTATTAGGTAGATAAATGTTTATTATGTTTTGATTAATTAAGTCCTTCATCATTATGAAATGATCTTATTTATGCCTGGCAAAATTGATACCCTTTTCTAATAATAATATACCTACTCCAGCTTTCTTTTTATTAGGATTAGCATGGGACACCTTTTTTCTGCTATTGCTCTAAACGTATCTGTGTCTGTAGATTTAAAATGAGTTTACTGTAGGCATCATATACTTGAGTCCCTCCTTTTTATTTAATCTAATAATCTCTGCTTTTTTTAAAAGTTTATTTATTTATTTTTAAGTAATCTTTACACCCAAAGTGGGGCTCAAACTCACAACCCCAAGATAAAGAGTTACATGCTCTTCTGACTGAGCCTACCAGGTGCCCCCAATCTCTGTTTTTTTAACCAACTGAGCCACCCAGGCGTCCCATCTCTGTTTTTTTAATCAGAATGTTTAAACCACCACTAATGTTTACTGATATGGTCCGGTTTTAAGTCTGCTCTTTATTTTCTACTTGCCTCATTTATTGTCCCTTTTTCTTCTTTTTCTATACTCCTGTGGATTAATTTTTACAATTCCATTTTATTTTTTACAGTTGCTTATTGACTATACCTCTTCGCTAAACTATTTTAGGATTATTTGCAGGTTTATCACATACACCTTAACTAATCACAATCTTTCAAGTGATATAATACTCATGTACAGCATAATAACTTTCTAATAGTGTATTTCCATTTCTTTCCTTCTGCCTTTGTGCTATTGTTGTCATGCATTTTACCTGTGTATGCTATAAAATCACAATATGTTGTTACCATTTTTTAAGCAGCCAATTCTCTTTTTTTTTTTAAGATTTTATTTGTTTGAGAGAGATGAGAGAAAGAGAGAGAGAGAGCACAAGCAGGGGAGAGGGAGAAGCAGGCGCCCTAATGAGCAAGGAGGCCCACGTGGGGCTCAATCCCAGGACCCTGGGATCATGACCTGAGCCGAAGGCAGATGCTAACCAATAGAGCCACCCAGGCGCCCCCCCAATTATCTTTTAGAAGACTTATATAATAAAAGCTTTTATATTTTACCACAAAATTCAGCCAATAACCTGAATGAGCCTGGAAGCAGATTCTTCCCCAGAGCTTTCAATAAGGAACACAACCTCATGAAAACATTCCTGTCTACCAATTCTGAATCTGTGTTAATTTTAAGTCAGTTTTGACTTATTTTTCTCCTCATTTTACTTTCCTGCTTTGTACTCAGCTGTAGACTCCAGGTAGGCAGAGTGAACCCCCAAAGATGTCCATATCTTAATCCCTAGAATCTATGAATATGTTACATTACATGATATATTAGTTTTCTAGGGTTGCACTAACAAAGTACCACAAATTGGATGGTTTCCAACAGCAGAAATTTGTTCTTTCACAGTTCTGGAGGCCATAAGTCCAAAATCAAGGTATCAGTAGGACCATATCCCTTCTGAAGGCTCTAGGCAAGAATCCTTGCTTATCTCTTCCGGTAGCTGCATTCCTAGTTTTCATAGATGTATCTCTCCAAATCTACCTACGCCTTCACAGGGCCTTTTTCAGGTGTGTCTGTGTCTTTGTTTTATCTTCTTTTAAGGATACTAGTAATTAAATTAGGGCCCACCCTATGCCCATGTGACCTTATCTTAACTAATTACATCTTCAAAGAAATTATTTCCAAATAAGACCACATTCTGAGGTTCTAGGTGGACCTGAATGGGGGGAAACGGGTGGGCAGGAAAGAGGACCATTATTCAATGCCAAAAAGACTGCAGATATAATTATTAAGGTCATGGACCTTAATACAGGGAGACAGAGAGATCATCTTAGATTAGCCAGGTGGGTGAAACCTACCCAAATAACGTTTAAAAGCAGAGAACTTTCCCCAGCTGAAGTCAGAGAGAAGCAGCAGAGGGGTGCATCAGAGTGGAACTCAACCCACTTTTGCTAGAGGGGGTCATATGAAAAACATAAGAAGTGGGCACCCTCTAGGGCAAAGACCAGCACCTGGCAAGGAAATGGAGGGCTTCAGTCTTACAACCACAAAGAACCAAATTCAGCCAATAACCTGAATGAGCCTGGAAGTAAATCCTTCCCCAGAGCCTCCAATAAGGAATGAAAACCTTCATCTCAGCTTCCCCCACCCCCGCAAAAAGAACATAAGTTTAATAAGACCTTACAAGGAGAAATGGTTAAACTGAGATTATGAGAGCCCATTCATTCATCCATCTGTAAAACAGCGTGCTCCTCGGTGCAACTCTCTCCTACCTAGTCCAGAACCTCCAGTCACTTGCCCCCCCATGTCTGTAGCCTGCACCCCCATCCCCCCGTAGCACCCTCAAGCAGTTGCAGGACTCGTATATGCTGAATTGCTATGCTTCAGGGCCTACATATTCTTGAAAACTTAGTTGTTTTAGGTGACAGGGTATATACAATCTCTCTTACTCATCTTGGCTAGACTATATGTAGCTTTTAAACTTGAATACTGATTTTCTTAATTTTTCTTACTTTATACCTTAGCCTTAGTTTTTGATAAAACAATAAACACAGGGAATGCTCCGGGCATAAAACACCACAGCAGTTCACTCTTTCTTTACTTACTGTCCTTGTGGATTTGTTAATCTTTAAAAAGCTGTTTTTAACCTGTAGTTACCCACTGTTTGAAGTTGACTTCCCAAATACTTACTGATGTTCTTGCTCCTTTAATTGTTTCAACACACAACTCAAAAAAGCCTAAACCTCAATTCCTATGTCTTTATTTTCACTTACTCAACAAAACTGTTCTCTATTGTAAAATATCCATTCTCTTTACTCTTTGGCCCTAAATTCCTAAAATATAATTGCTCCAGTACACATTCTACAGTGGACCTCTAGGATACCTCACAAAACCATCAAGTATATTCTTTTTTCTCTCTTTTCTACACCTTGTTCATTATATTCTTTGATACATTTAGAAAGTACATTCTAATCAAATGATAGTGTCCCAAGGGCGCCTGGGTGGCTCAGTCAGTAAGTGTCTCCTCCCTTCAGCTCAGATCATGATCCCAGGGTCCTGGGACCAAGTCCCACATTGTGCTCCCTGCTCAGCAGGGAGTCTGTTTCTCCCTCTGCCTGCCACTCCCCTTGCTTGTGTGCTCTCTCTCACTCACTCAGTAAATAAATAAATTTTTTAAAAAAAGATAGTGTCCTAAAAACATCTTAAACATAATGAAATCATTGCAAAGCCTCACTTTGTTAAGCTCCTATTATACTATTCAACACCTGCTATTTTCAATTTACACTCTGAAAGGAAAAAAATAAATCACGTAAGGGAAAAAAAAGTACTAGTTTTAGATCTTCTCAAAGAATCGCTTTAAACTAAAAGGACCTCTCTTTAACAAAATACTTAGGCAGGATAGACATACATTTGTAAGATTCTGAAATTAAGATTTGTTCAAAATAAGCAAAAGTTTACTTTTATTCTAATGCACCAAGAATAAAAGGAAGCACAGAATTTTGGAGCAGAAAAGAACTTGGAGATCCCTTGTTTAATTAACTCTGAAACCAGACTCCTTTTTTAAAAGAGGTTAAATAAATGCCACACAAATTCCATAACTTATAAATGATAGACAAGAGATTAGATCCAAGATCTCTTGCTCTTTCTACACTACTGTATGGATCTCACACTTAACATTCTGGATGAAAAAAGCACAATATTTTGAATTTTGTTAATATCTGCTACAAAGAGCAATCAGCTTAATAAGATTTTACTAAAGGGAATGTTTAAACTGAGAATATGACAGCTTATTAATTCTATCCATCTGTGTAAGACAGAATTAGTTGAGCTTCTGATCAGTTTGTAAGACACTGAAACAGAATTCAGCACTGCTACATGTGTTTATATGTGAGCACATGTAAACCCAAGCCTTCTGAAAACACCAAACAGGGAAGGTTTTAACAAATCCAACTTTGATAAAACATTAAATGTACCCTATGTACTTTGTGTGCTATCATGTCCTGTAACAAAACAAGGCATTCATACTATCATGATGTAAAAGGTCTCAAAGTCCTGATGGCAGATGTCTGAGTGAGCGGCACTTTATGTCTGACTAGCCTAAGTTTGCATCTATCAGCTATATATGAGCTAGAAAAGGAACTTCAACTCTGTTTCCCCATGTATAAAACAGGCTATAATTTAACTCATAGGCGCTCAGAACAGAAGAAACAGAAGAGAAATAACAGATAAAACAAACAAAAGAACAGAAGAGAAATAACATACCAAATACTAAACAAATGTCAGTGCCTCCTGCCAGCCATCTCAAAATAATACAAGTGCTCCAAACAATTGAAAAATTCTAATGCACACCAGCAATTTGACCAGATAAAGACAAGAAAGTGAGTTACAACTAAAATTAGATCTCAACCATTCCCAAAGAAGTATTCTCATTAGGGGCATCTAGGTGGCTCAATCAGTTAAGCATCTGCCTTTGGCTCGGGTCATGATCCCGGGGTCCTGGAATGGAGCCCAGTCTCTTTGGGCTCCCTGCACAGCAGGGAGCCTGCTTCTCCCTCTCTCTCTGCCCCTCCCCCAGCTCATGCTCTCTCATGCTTGCACGCTCAAATACATGAAACCTTTTTAAAATTTAAAAAAAAAGATTCTCATTAATAATACCCCAAAAAGCTTACAAAACAAAAACCTGTATACACATGACATTAAAAATATATGAAAACAACAATGACCAATAATAGATACAGAAAGTAAACTGCAGGGGCGCCTGGGTGGCTCAGTGGGTTAAAGCCTCTACCTTTGGCTCAGGTCATGATCTCAGGTCCTGGGATCGAGCCCCACATCGGGCTCTCTGCTCAGCATTGAGTCTGCTTCCTCCTCTCTCTGCCTGCCTCTCTGCCTACTTGTGATCTCTGTCTGTCAAATAAATAAGTAAAATCTTTAAAAAAAAAACTGTAAAAAAAGAAAGTAAACTGCAAAGAATTACACAAATTACCAACAATGTGAATATACTAAATTATGGATGATTTTCTTCCTACTTTTCTACATATTATAAGTTTTCTATAAGGAGAAAAAAAAGAAATGTATTTAAACCTCCTTGTAAAACTCAAAACTCTCCAAATCCCCGTTTGGTAATCTCCCAACAAAGTGCTGGGCTTCCCGTCGGCCATGGTAGACACGCGCGTAACTACCAGCCTCACCGGCCCCAGTTCCACTCCCAGCTTGAGCCGGATTACAGATCACCACCCAGGAGGGAGCGCGGAGCTCACTCTCTAACAACTGCCACCATGAATACAAACCCCTGGATACTTAAACTCCACTAACTTTTATACTGGGGGAAACTTCATAAGTTTTTGTAATGTGAAACAACTATCATTCGTAGCACAGAAGGGGACTTTTTTATTGTTATTGAGCCACAAATACACATACTTCAAGAATTCATCCTTCTAATCATTCCCCTTTCATGCAGGGAAAGCTACAAATTTTTCCCTGAGAATCAAAAGTTAAGAAATAAAACTCTGCCTTGGGCAAAAGCTCACAAATCAGAAAAAGTATCTGTTCTGACTAACCCACACACTTAAAACGAAGACAGTTATGAAAAGCTGAAGAAATCTCTATCAACAGATATCAAGCAGCAGCAATGTCTGCAGAACAAGTGAAGAAAATGATGCGTATGATTACAAAGATTCTGAATACCAGCTCGTTTAGTTTGGCATGAAATTAGATGCCTACACTTTTACATACTGAACTTTATATATGTGTAATATGTGTGCACATGTGTATATAAGTATGCTATATATGTGTGTATATATATAATACATACGTGTGTGTATATATAATTTTAAAGTTTCTTTTATTTTCCCCCAACTGTCCCTTTTCTAGGAGACTCAACGTTAGTACTAAAGGTTTTGACAACCACGATTGTAGAAAGGGATATAATGTGATACAGAACCTCCACTGTATTTATTTTTGCAAGAAATATTCATTTAACACAAAGAATTTGAGAGTTGATGGTCTTATCTTAACAGGACAATCATCTACATAAATAACCAGTTTTTAATTCAAAGACTAAGTAAATAAATGCAAAAAATTAAGTTTATTTACCAGAGTAAATAAATGTGAAAGTCTCAGACTTAGTTTATGCTAATTTAATTATTAAATCTACAACATATAAGTTGAAGTTACTTTGAGAAAAACACCTAATATAGAGAAAAATAATACATCTAACATTCCCAAGTAGTAATTATATTCTTGACAATTCTGTGAGACTTAATAAGTTTCCAGCATTCTATAAACATACATCAGACATGCATACATAAATATCCCCTAAGAATTATTCCATTATTTTGATAAAACTTTCCCGATTTTAAATTAGGGACTAATATGTACAACATAATTTATTATACAGACTACATATTAATTTATAAAATAAAAATATTAATCAATTTCTCTACTTCCAAAAAGCTAAAATTACTTCAATACAGCTGAATTATATCAATATAACCCAAAAAATTCAAAAGCCTCATAGTTTGTCTAAATCAGCCTCAGTGACAACCTTCCTGAAAGATCTCCTATGCCTGCTCCCCGAAGACGCACGTGCACTTAAACAAAGGTCATTTAC
>RCUC01111175.1:0-15128 GCA_003697995.1 Taxidea taxus jeffersonii
AAGGAAGAAAAGTAGAGAGCTGTTGATAAATACATGGAAGGTTTATGGGTGGGCAGGGGATTTAAGAGGATTTCAGATTATTCAGAAAATCTCCAGAGAGTACAGTTACTCCTTCAATTAGTCACTAAATTGATGTTTATCAAGTCTGTACTCTGTACTAGGAGCTAAGGTACAGCGCTGAATAAGACATGGAGCATAGATTCCAACAATGGGAAACTGTAAATTAAGGAGAGAGAGACAAAGACAGGGACAGAGAAATGAAAAGAGAGAGAAAAAAGCTATGCCAAAAAATTAAAACTTGGTGCCGTGACTATCTAACAGTAACTGGCCATGGAAAATTTCTCTAAGGAGGTGAAATTTAAACTGAATCTGAGTGACAAGTTGCCAAGTGATGTTATGGCAAGAAGTGATGTACATAGAGAGCAAAAGTGGGGTGACCAGTTGGGAAGGTTACTGCAGTGGTTTAAGTACATGATAATGGTATCTCGGACTAAGGGTAATGCCAATATTTTTTATTCTACCATTTAGGTCTGGGTTGATGATGTATTATTTACTCAGGTGGAAAAAATGAGAAGAAAACAAATAGTTTAGGTTGGGGGATGGATAGAATGTGAGAATTACAAATTAGCTCTACCATGGTAGGTCTGAGATTCTGGAGGCATCTTTTTTTTTTTTTTTAAGATTTTATGTATTTGTCAGAAAGAGACCGAGAGAGAGAGAGAAAGAGAGAGAGCATGCACCAGCAGAGGCAGTGGCAGAGCGAGAGGGAGAAGCAGGCTCCCCACTGAGCAGGGAGCCTAACGCTGGACTCTATCCCAGAACCCTGGGATCATGACCTGAGCCAAAGACAGACACTTAATCAACTGAATCACCCAGGTGTCCCAAATTCCAGAGACATCTAAGGGAGATGTCAAATAGGCAAAGGTCAGAAGATGGATGTGGAGACTGAGAGATTTGGGTTCCATTTTCATATAGATGGTATTTAATCCCAGGGTCTAGATAACCTCCAGGGCAGGAGTGTAAACAGAAAAGAGAGAGGAGCAAAGGAAAAAAACCCTAGAGTACTCAACACTTAGAGAAGCTGAGGAGGAAAAGTCAGCCTAGGAGCCTTAGAAAAAATGGCCAGTGATGTAGGGAAAAATCAAGTGTGGAGTCCTAGAAGGCAAGGGAAAAGTTCCACAGAAGATAAAGGTATCAACCTGCAGCCAAAATGGTCAACTGCTTTAAATGCTTTTGAGAAGTCAAGGAAGAGAAAAGTGAATGCTTGGCAATCAGAAGATATCAGGACTCTCAAAAGGCAGTGTTAGGCAGTCGGGGGAACAGAAGCCCAACCCAAAGTTCACTTCCTCTTAGTTTCATCATTCTGAAGGAAGGAAACCTCAGTTCCTGGGAAAGGTTTCCAGGGGATTACTTTGAGTCACTAGTCCATTGCACTGTAGCAGGGAGGTGAGGTGGCATAAACAGTCAGGCATGGGCTGAATGCTTCTGCCTGGATCCATCACTGCATCTGGGGAAGTCAATTCATGGAGCAAGAGTCCATAGCAAGACACCTCCTTGCATCCCAACACACAAAGTGTACAATCTTCTTTCTGTTTCTAAAACAAGTAAAATACAATAAAGTATGAGGCAGAGGAGCAAAAATTTAGGTAATATGTAATTATGGCCAAGGATAAGGGTTAATCTCAGCTTTAGGATACAAAACTCTATATATGACAACAGGAAGTTTAAGCACTTAACATTCTTTTTTTTAAGATTTTTTAAATTTTTTAATTTTTTTATAAACATATAATGTATTATTAGCCCCAGGGGTACAGGTTTGTGAATCGCCAGGTTTACACACTTCACAGCACTTTTTAAAAAGACTTTATTTATTTATTTGACAGAGATCACAAGTAGGCAGAGAGGCAGGCAGACGAGGAAGCAGGTTCCCTGCCAAGGAGAGAGCCTGATGTGGGGCTCAATCCCAGGACCCTGAGATCATGACCTGAGCCAAAGGAAGAGGCTTGGCCCACTGAGCCACCCAGGCACCCCAGCACTTAACATTCTTGATTTATCATCTCCTTGTAACTATAGTTTTTCTCATAGCTAAGAACTGGAAACAACCTAAAGTGTCCATCAGTGGATGAATAGATAAAGAAGATGTGGTATACACACACAATGGAATACTATTCAGTGTTATAAAAGAATGAAATCTTGCCATTTGCGACAACATGGATGGACCTTAAAGGTATTATGTTGAGTGAAATACATCAGATGGAGAAAGACAAATACCATATGATTTCACTCATATGTGGAATGCAAACAACATTAATAACAACAACAAATGAACAAACAAAATAAAATAAAAACAAATTCACAGATACAGAAAACAGATTTATAGTTACCAGAATAGAGAAAGGGCATGGAAGATGGGCAAAGTGGATGATATGAGTCAATTTTATGGTGATGGATGGTAACTAGATTTTTAGTGGAGATCATCTTGTAGTGCATACAGATGTCAAATTACAGTGTTATACATTTGAAACTTATATAATGTTATATACCAATTTTATCTCAATAATAAAAAAGAATAGCTTTTTTCTCATTATCTTTAATCTGGATTCAACTTAATTTGATTCACTGATCATATCATAAGCTTATCTAATTCTTATTTTCCAGGTATCATCCTTTAATATATTGTGAACCATGTGTTTAACTAAGTGTAGAGAATTGTAAAATGAAGATAATAGAGTGGTTAATTTGAACACAATAAGTACAAGTTAAGTTTTAACAGTCCTACAGTGAATACAAGTATTTCTCTGAATTATCTCTTATAGTTAGACTTATCCCACTTAATTATAACATATTTAATCTACTTTTAAATGAGTTAAGATCTCCAACTTTTTCAATTTTGCTTCAAAAGTTAGGTGAATTTGTTTGAGAAGTCAAGGCAGTAAAATAGAAATGATTATTAGTCGGTCTATATGAAAGGTAACTCTCCATGTTTGTACCTTACAAATGTTAATTTTGTTTAACCAATCAATGATAATTCTACTTAGCAACACTTTCTTCTTTCCATTTTTAATGCCAAAGAAAAGATAAATTTAAGTAATTCCTAGTAAATTGCTCTAAACTAAACATGATGCTTGGAATATTCATCACTTATATTCACAAAAACTCATGGTAAAGAAAGTAATAACTAACTTGCATCAAATAGGTTCTTACACATGTTCTGCATTCCACCTCTTGGGCTCAAGAACCAAATAAGAGTGGGGGAAGGAGGGAATAAGAGACATAGAATGTCCTACAGAAATTAACTATTGGGATTATTTTATTCTTTTATAGAACCATGGGATGGAACAGAAGTTCTGATTTACCATATACTGATTATTGTCCTAACATATGGCTATTATTGGGGATCAATTATCCTTTATTATTTTTTATTCACAAGGTGAAGATTTTTATTTTATTTATCTTTTTTTGTTGTTCTATTTTATATTAGTTATTTTTATTACCATATGATGTATTCTTAGCCCCAGGGGTAAAGTCTGTGAATCATCAGGCTTACACATTTCTTGGCACTCACCATAGCACATCCCCTTCCCAATGTCCATCACCCAACCATCCTCTCCCTAGCCCCCCACCTCCCAACAACCCTCAGTTTGTTTCTGTGAGATTAAGAGTCTCTTATGGTTTGTCTCCCTCCAGATCCCATCTTGTTTCACTTTTTCCTTCCCTACCCCCAAACCTCCTACCCCCCAAACCTCCGCCTCTCAAATTCCCCAGATCAGGGAGATCATATGATAATTGTCTTTCTCTGATTGACTTATTTTGCTCAAAATAATACCCTCTAGTTCCATCCACGGCATTGCAAATGGCAAGATTTCATTTCTTTTGATGGCTGCATGGTATTCCATTGTATATATACACACCACCTCTTCTTTATCCATTCATCTGTTGATGGACATCTAGGTTCTTTCCATAGTTTGGGTATCATGGACATTGTTGTTATAAACATTCGGGTGCACGTGCCCCTTCGGATCACTACATTTGTATCTTTAGGGTAAATACCCAGTAGTGTGACTGTTAGATTGTAGGGTAGCTCTATTTTCAACTTTTTGAGGAACCTCCATGCTGTTTTCCAGAGTGGCTGCACCAGCTTGCATTACCACCAACAGTGTAGGAGGGGTAGCATCTGTCATTTCCTGACTTGTTAATTTTAGCCATTCTGACTGGTGTGAGGTTGTATCTCATTGTAGTTTTGATTTGTGTTTCCCTGATGCTGAGTGATGTGGAGCAATTTTTCATGTATCTGCTGGCCATCTGGATGTCTTCTTGGCAGAAATGTCTGTTCACGTCCTCTGCCCATTTCTTGACTGGGTTATTTGTTCTTTGGGTGTTGAGTTTGATAAGTTCTTTACAGATTTTGGATATAAGCCCTTTAACTGATACATCATTTGAGAATATCTTCTCCCATTCTGTCAGTTGTCTTTTGATTTTGTTGACCGTTTCCTTTGCAGTGAATAAGCTTTTGATCTTGATGAAGTCCCAAGAGTTCATGTTTGCCCTTGCTTCCCTTGCCTTTGGCAATGCTTCTAGAAAGAAGTTGGTGTGTCTGAGATCAAAGAGGTTGCTCCCTGTGTTCTCCTCAAGGATTTGATGTGTTCCTCTGTCACACTGAGGTCTTTCATCCATTTTGTGTCTATTTTTGTGTGTGGTGTAAGGAAATTGTCCAGTTTCATTTTTCTGGATGTGGCTGTCCAATTTTCCCACACCATTTGTTGAAGAGACCATCTTTTTTCCATTGGACTTTCTTTCCTGCTTTGTCAAAGATTAGTTGACCATATATTTGAGGGTCTATTTCTGGGCTCTCTATTCTGTTCCATTGATCTATGTGTCCACTTCTGTGCCAGTACCAACTGCCTTGATGATGACAGCTTTGTAATAGAGCTTGACGTCTGGAATTGTGATGCCACCAACTTTGGTTTTCTTTTTCAACATTTCTCTGGCTACTTGGGGTCTTTTCTGGTTCCTTATAAATTTTAAGATTATTTGTTCCATTTCTTTGAAAAATATTGATGGTATTTTGATAGGGATTGCATTAAATGTGTAAAATACTCTAGGTAGCATAGACATTTTCACAATATTTGTTCTTCCAATCCATGAGCATGGAACATTTTTCCATTTCTTTATGTCATCCTCAATTTCTTTCATGAGTACTTTATAGTTCTCCAAGTACAGATTCTTTGCCTCTTTGGTTAGGTTTATTCTGAGATATCTTATGGTTTTGGGTGCAATTGTAAATGGGATCGACTCTGTAATTTCTCTTTCTTCTGTCTCCTTGTTGGTGTATAGAACTGCAACTGATTTCTGTGCATTGATTTTATATCTTGACAGTTTACTGAATTCCTGTATGAGTTCTAGCAGTTTTGGAGTGGAGTCTTTTGGGTTTTCCACATAAAGTACACTATCATCTGTGAAGAGTGAGAGTTTGACTTCTTCTTTGCCGATTTGGATGCCTTTAATTTCTTTTTTTTTTTTTAATTTTTTAAATTTTTTTTAACTTTATTTAATCTTTATTTAAACATATAATGTAACCCCACCACCCTCTCCCAACCCCTCTTCCCCCCACCCCCCTCAGTTTGTTTTATGACATTAAGAGTCTCTTTTGGTTTGTTTGCCTTTAATTTCTTTTTGTTGTCTGATTGCTGAGGCTAGGACTTCTAATACTATGTTGAATAGCAGTGGTAATAGTGGACATCCCTGCCATGTTCCTGACCTTAGGGGAAAAGCTCTTAGTTTTCCCCATTGAGAATGATATTCACTATGGGTTTTTCATAGATGGCTTTGATGATATTGAGGTACATAGAGGTATGTACCCTCTATCCCTACACTTTGAAGAATTTTGATCAAGAAAGGGTGCTGTGATCTGATGTCATCTCAGTCTGCTACTCCTCCATCATCTTGCCAAAACTGGAGATTAATTATTCTTATAACTTAGGTCTGAATGGAAAGTCTGCTTGCCTTCTGTAGATGATTGAGTAGCAGATAAAGGATAAAATCATAAATTGGGCAAATCACTATGGCCATTCTAGTTGTTTGGAAAAATCCTAACAACTTCATTCTACCCACAGGTGGTGGTACATGCTTCTATTTTACCTACAGTTTCCCTCCATTGTGTACTTTAGTGCATCTTGACCACCCTCTCTGCTCTGCCCCTGCAAACACTCCATACTGCATGGCCATGGGGTCCACCATTAGTTTCCCTTCTGCTCTGGCTCTCTGCTCAGTTATATAGACCTGTTCAACTCACCTGGGCCTCAGACCTTGCTAGACACCCAATTTAGGTCAGTAAATATTTATTCTGTGCAATTTAATTTTAATAATGAGTTTTCACTTCCAAGATAATTATTTAGTGTTTATAAATTTATTATTGATGTAGTTAATTTTGTTGATTTTTCTTCCTGCTATAGTAGTCTTGAATTTTGTGGGTAAACCTCTTGCTCATAGCAAAATCTTTATTTACTGTGTTGTATTATCTTTAGATTTTGCTATTATCCATATATCAGCTGTCTGATTGACAATATTAAAAAAGCTGGAAACTGAGCATTTGCATTAGTTCCTATTGTGCTGTGACAAGTCACCACAAAATTAGCAACTTAAAACAACACAAATTTATTACCTTACAGTTGTGCTGGTCAAAAGCCTGAAATGAGTCTCATGGGGCTAACATCATGTGACAGCAGATTATATTCCTTTTGGAGGCTATAGGAGAGAATATACTCCTTGCCATTTCCAGCTTCTAGAAACTGCCTATATTTTACTTCTGCTTTTGTCTTCTTCACATCTCATTCTTTGACCATTCCACCTTCCTCATTTTAGTTCCCTTGCAATTACATTGGGTCCACACAAGAATCCAGGACAATCTTTCATCTCAAGATCCTTAGCTTAATAGCATCTACAAAATCCCTTCTTCTCTGTGAGGATTAGGGACTCTGTCCAGGAATTGGGACATAGACATCTTTGGGGAGGACTTACTTCATGCTACCACAGAATTCATTATTGTTACATTAGACAAGCAAAGAAGTATACAAAATTGAGACCAGATTCTGAAATGTTAATTAGACTTTAATACCAAAAGACTGAAATTGTATAGAAATAAAAATTATTAAGTATCTAATAATAGGATTATATGAAATCTAGAGTTAATCTAATAATTAATAAATTTCAGGTTTAAGAAAAACCATAAACCAAACTTGGTTTGAAGCCTATCTCTATCTAATCCAGTAACTACCCAGGGATAACGTGTTTGAGACTTTAGCTTTCTATAGTATCAAACTGGATATTCAAACATACTCTTCAAGCCCCTATCATTGTATTCTTTTTTCAGTCATTTCTTTTTGAGTAGGAAAAAATATTAGAAAAGTCTCAAAGGGCATATAGTGAAGGGTAAGTCTCCTCTCTGTCTTCCTGTCACCTACATTCTTTCAGAGACAACCAAATCACTAGCTTTCTGTTTAATCTTCCAGGAATTACTTCATTTTTTTTGTTGCTTCTTCCTGGAATTACCGAGGCATTAGGAAGTTTAACTGTGCCAACTGCCTGTTTATAAAACTGTCTCTATACCAGTTAAATAGTCATTGCATGTAATTTCTATTACTAATTGAGACTCCTGCTTTCATAATCTCTGGTGTTTACTACCTAATAAAGTATGTACGGCCTGATAATCTATAGTACATCTTTTGGTATTTAGATCCTTCATCACATTTTAATTTTCTTTATTCCCCAAAAGGAACAACTGTTATGTGGCTGTCAAAGCATAGGTTCTCAATGCAGCCCCTCAGCTTAAAGTTTGTTTTTTCCAATTTTAAGTTGTTTGATTTTGCTTATTGAATAACTAGTTGACTTTTTTTATTCTGCTCTCCTCATGTGTGAACGAGGTAAAATAATAGTACTTCTTAGGGTTACTATTTTTTTTATTTTATTTATATATTTGTCAGAGAGAGAGAGAGAGCACAAGCAGAGGGAATGGCAGGTGAAAGGAGAAGCAGGCTCCCCACTGAGCAAGGAGCACCATGCAGGACTCTATCCCAGGACCCTAGGATCACAACCTGAGCCTAAGACAGATGCTTAACTGAATGAGCCACCCAGTTGTCCCACCTCTTAGAGTTACTATTAAAATTAATTTAGATACTTCAGAAAACACCTGCCATTTACTAAGTATTTAATAAACAATTATACTTGTGAAGAACTCCAGTAAATGTGCAAGGATTATCTTCTTGCATTTGCTCTATTTTAATTAGTTGCTAGTGATTAGTATTATTCTACTCTTAGCTAATTTGCCCAACGCGAAGAAAGATTACTGGCCTATAATTCTCAAAGGTGCTAAGGATAGTAATGACTAATGTTCACTGAGGATCTTTTATTGTGTACAAGACTCTGTGTTCTTGTTGCTTTACCTTTTTGAGCTTCTCAAAAACCTGTGAAGTAAATGGTGTTATTGCCATCATCCTCACTTCAGGGGTGGTTATCTAAGGATTAGAGACCTTGGATCACTTCCCTGGATAGTTAAGGACAGAGCCAGAATTCGAACTCAGTCCAAGTACTGTGGCCATTCACTTAATTATTTGAGTTACACTGTCTCCTGACAACATTGCTTACCATGGCATTTCACTAATCTAATCCTCAGACCTTCACTCCCTCATTCTTTTTTTTTTTTTAATAGAAAAATAAGCATTTATTGAGTTCCTAGTATGTGCCGGGTACTCTCATGGGTAATATGTATACAAAGATAATAATGTAATGTAACTATCCTGAAGCTCACAGTGGCTAACAGCTCTAAGTCACAGATTCTGAACTACCATAACCTAACTATTACTGACTTGAGGCTAGTACATATAGTTGCCAATATGTGATACAGTACCAGCTGCTTTGCTCTTTCAAAAGACAACACGGAAAACACGGAAAAATGAGAAGTTCCCTCATTGTCTTTCTCTGACTGAAGCAAACAACTCATTGTTCTCTCTCTATTCCGCTCTGTACATGTTGTACACTGTGGTTATTAAGTGCCTATCTAGCAAGACTCCTACATTTTCATATTCTAAAAACTTATCCTTGATAGTTTACATTAGTGTTTTAAAATTAAAAATTTTATTTTGAGATAGTTGCAGATTCACATACAGTTGTAAAAAATACAGCCAGGTTCTCCAATAGAAACACCTTCCAAAACAATAGTACAGTATCAAAAGTATATTTACATATTTACATTGACCAGTCCATTGACTTACCAAATTTCCCATTTCATGTGTATGTATGTGTGTGTGCATGCATGCTTCTGTACATCATTGAGATACTAAGTCAAGGTTAACTCTGGATATTTTTTTCTTCACATAATTTTATTTTTACCTGATCTTCCTCTTGAGCAATATTTACATTTTAAAAGAAATGCTTTATCCTTTTCTGTGATAGCATCTTTGACATTGTATTATTTTAGACATGGCAATCAACCATGAAGAATTTTTTTTTCTTCCAGAAATCTGGTCTTTATAATGCATGCCACACATTTTCTTGAGCTTCCAGTGAGTTATTTTTAAATTATCTGCAGAGAGCCTGTGGCTTATTTCCCTTAAATTAATCCATGAATTTTCCCCAAATAAATGCACTTATTTTATTACATTTGTAAAATGAAGTAAATGTGCTATAGTTTTTGGGGGGTTTCTGCTAAGTTGAATCATATTGTGATAGCTCATATAATTGGAGTACACTTTCAGATTTTCTATAGATAGAATTTCCTACTCTTACTTCCAAATCTAATATAATTTATCTTTTTACGGGCACTAGCATCACCTTTTACAACAAATCTGATTACTACATAGAAACTAATCCTCAAAATCTCATTCACATTAGATGTTGTCAAATTTAGTGTGTTATGGCACTCCAGTTTTTCTGAGTTCTCTATAGAGTAGTTTGGCGTATCTCCCATTGGTCTTTCTCTTTCTACCCAAGCTTTTGAAATGAAAATAAAAGCAAAATTATCACCTTCAATTCAAATTCAAAGTAATATAATAATTATATCACTACAAACTCTAATCTCCCCATTTTGTTTTTTAGAATCTATTATTTTAAGTTGGTACTGTTCTTTTCACCATCTGATAAAAAAAGCAAGGAATCCCAGATTTCTTGATTCCTTAAACAGCGATTTAGTGCCACACAGAGTCATAGGGACATCGATATCAAGCGATACACACCTGGCAGAAACTACAGATTGTTGGCCCATAATTCATATCCTGTTTGCAGTTATTTGCTTGACCTGCATGGTATCCTCCAGCAATGTTGTTGTTGTTGCTTTATAAATTTCAAGTAATTGACAAAAGCTAAAAAAAAATAGATAATACATTAAAAAACCCAGATTTCCAATTTCCTTTGAAATCTAGGCTGTCTTGCAGCAGTCAGCTGGAGCAGAGGGGCAGTAGCTCACTTTGGACAGGACAAGCATTCCAGTTTGCCACAATCCCACCACTTACTCCTCTCCCCTGACCTTGAAGGTGAGTGGCATTGATCATTTATTGTGGCACTCATTCTATTATTTTCCTTAGGCCTGGCCTGCCTGGCTCAGTCTTGTTACGGTCCTCATACCCATAGGTACTGTTATATGCAAGCCTGATGCCTGGGCTTTGGACAAAACCCTTATCTGGCCATCTGCTTGGGGAAGTAGTTGGACATAAGATCCGTGAGATCTATGAGATCCATTCCTTCAGATTATACCAGAGACGGATTAGGGTTGCGCCTGGGTCTTTCTTCGCTTGGCTTAAAGCACTGACCTTAGGACCCTGAAATAACACCTAGAGAGCTTGGCAGAAAGAGAGCCCTGTCTTTGTGGGCTGTAGAGGAGTTTTCATGTCTTCTTTTCCTGGTCCCACCCAGCCATCCAATGGATCTTCCAAAGTTAAGGCATCCTCAATAAGGATTCTGCGGGTAAAGAGCCCTCAGTTAGCTCTGTACATCCCAGTACTCCAAAGGGCTCCACTGTTTAAATTGGGGTGGGGTGAAGTTCCCCGACAGAAAACAACCCCAGGCTCCACCTTGACACTAGTCATAATGACAGAAGAGAGTAAAGAAAGCCAGCCCAGTGGCATAGGAAGGAAGGATGATGGTCTCATTTAAATTCTATTGACTATCTTTGTAATTTCCACTAAATTGTCCTTTTTTGATATCAAGATCTATATTGTGTATACTTGGGACGCCACTTTGCCCTTTCCTCTTTTCACTAGTTGGAGTGAATCGAGTTAGGGAAGAGCTCTGGTTTCCCATAGAAGTTAGTGACACATTGAACTATTAAAATTTTTAAGTGTCAGTTATTAAGTGTTCTCCACTTCATGTTGCTTGTGTGTATTCATAGCTTTAAAACCTCAGGCTTTTGGCCTATTAAGTACTGCAAACTTCGAATTTTGAACTGTCCTCAGGGTTTTGAGAACTGTTTGCTAGTCTCTCTATTTTGATACCCACCAGAGAAAATATCCAACCTGCTATGGAATAGGATCATTAACTGAAGCACCCACTATGAGAAGGAAAGTGCATAATGCTATAAATGAAGTCACTGCCATGAAATAATACAGATGTATTCTTTTCAGTGAATTTTGTGCAAAAACACCGAGTCAAGCTGAGACTTCCCTGATTATGTACAGGGAATGTATTTCAGAATATCACCAGCTGGGTTTTTCAGTGGTTTAAAAGCTGCTGTGCTGTAGCATTCCAGAATAAAATAAGCAAATACCACCTACCAAGCAGTCAAGTTTTTGAAGCAACATCCCTTTACTTCAAAGCTTATAATGAAATTGATTTTCACTGCTTTTTCATTTCAACTTGCAAGCCCCATGAACAACTACTCTAAAATAATTTCAGTTTAGGAATGTTCAGGAACTGGTGAGAAATTGATAGAGACAGTTTTATGCTTCGCCAAAAGATATTGAACAAAAATGTAAAGGAAGAACTTGCTGTCTTTGGATGAGAAGAACCATATGATAAGGAGGCAAAGAGCCAGAATTCGATATTCCATGATAACCAGAGTAATTTAAAATTTTCTTTAATTTTCAGTGGGATTCAACCCTCAAAGAAATGAGGTCTCATTGTCTGGGGAATTGGCAGAGACTGTAAATCTGATTTGATGTGTTTTTTTCCCCCTATAATATTTGTCATTGATTATGCCCATCTGATGAGACAGTCATTTTGATGAGAGATTTTTTAAAAATTCAGCAAATCATCTAGATATTTGGAAATTCCTGGAGAATAGCCAGAATTTTTTTACTTTGCATTCAGATAGATAAAATTTTATTCATATTTATTTTGAAGACATGTGTGGATCCAGGTTTTGTGTGTCCTGAAGCTTATACAGTTTGGAAGAGAGGGTTTTTTTAAAGAAAAAAATTATAATATTATAAATATAAAATATGGTAAGAAAGTATTCATTTAGAAAGTAGAAATCGTGACAAATTAGAAATCTCAAAAGCTTGAAACATTACAAAGATCACAAAATGCAGAAAATTAACAAAATTCTTTTAATTGATGAACTTCCTAAACATGTCTCTAATACTTCTTTCCCTACACCTTTTAGCTGCATATTTATTGCCCTTCATATGACAATAATTTCAGAATACAATTTTTTATTCAGAGAACAGAAAGATAATTCAGGTGTTTCTTTAGCATAGTTAATTTAAACTTGTTTATTCTCACTGTAAGTTTAGAAAATACTCAGCTGATGAAGTCTATGTACAATTTTAATATTCTGGCTAAATTTGGGGAAACCTCCATTACGTTTGTTTCATAAATTAACTATAGGATTTCAGGATGTTGTAGATCTCCTAGGCAGTGACAGGTCTGGTAGCACTCATTAACCAATTTATCACTAACGTCCTCGTACCACAGGCTGAGTGGGTCTGCACAGTGGGGTGTAGGAAGATTCCTGAAGTCATTCCTACTCGGCACAGCTAGCCATAACAGCTGTCTAGGGAAGTGTCTACAAGCTACATCAATACATGCCACCAAACCCAAACTAACTGTATCCCCAACTCAGTTCCCATTAGGCAAATCCCTGAAATGCCTGCAGAGTACAAAGAGGCAGTGGTTTTAACGGATTGTTGTAGAGGCCACTTTTAGGCAAACAGCTTGAGCAATGGAATATAGAAAGGGGCTATAGTGACCCCCTGACTGAGAACAGACAGGCCCTTCAGGCCACCCACCTCAAAATACTCACGGTCCTTAAGTACCCAATGGGCTGCATATAACCAGGCACAGTTGCCAAAAAAGGGAGAATTCCATCCATACCACCTCACCATACCTCCTCATCTTCCCCCTTTAAATACAGCCCGCCCCTACTGCCTGTCCTCTGCTGTCCTGTCTGCTGCTCCTCTGCAGTGTATTCAATTACCTTCTATCTACTTTTTTCTGCTTCAGGTGAATGCTTTCACCACCTGCAACACCGGCTTCCACCAGATCAGTTGGCCCACATTTGAGAGCCCTCATCTGCTTGGGAGAGAGACCCCATTTAGACACCACAATTGTGATTAAGATATCCTTTTTTTTTCTACGCAGATTTTACAAAACAGGTACAATAAATCCACTTTTATGTCAAGGAGAAGGAACCTGAAGCCAGAGGAGTACATGGAGCATTTTAGTTAATTTATCTGTTCCCTGAGAAATGTCCTCAGGGCCCTGCATGAGTATGGGTCTATCCCTGGCACAGCTGATTAAGAATAAATGTTTCCTGGATTTCTATCCCATTAAGTACCTATTTTTTTTTCTTAAGATATAAATTTGGTGCCTAATTTCTTTCCTTCCTGGCCTGTACAAATTCTTTGCCTTCCTCTGTTCAAACTATAGACTTTTTGAGACTACCAGCTGGGTTCTGATTGTTCAGGACACAACCTGGGAATTTATCTGGCCCTCATGTAGTAGGGGGAATAAGGCATTCCTTATAAATCTGAGAATGGAAAGATGAAATGTTACAGAAACATACAGTTAAAAAAAAGAGAAAAAGAAAATGTAACATCTTTGTCCAATGAAAGATCAAATGTATTATTTTAGTTTATAGATAATTGAATGTAAAAACCAGACACATTAATTTATGTTTGGATTATGATTTCCTGGTGTCAGTTGACACTTAATTGTTGTATGTAAATAAAGTCTTGTCGTAATCAAAATCCCATGCTCTCTCAAGACATACTTAACTTATGACTTAAAAAGAAGTCAATGAGATTGTTGCAATAATTTGGCAAAGTGGGAGTTTCCAGTACAATTTGGATATGAAGGACACCAAAATGTCGGCTTGTTCCAAAATAATTCTGTATGTGATGGCAAAAGGGATATTTTACTGGAGCATGTCCTTCTCCTCTTATGATAATATAAATTAATTATATGAGCTATTTGTCATCTTGATTTCTGTAGAGACAGGTCTGAGGGTCAACAAAATTGAATGGAACACAGTGGAGACAGGATTTTTATGGCAGCAGAATTTTTGATCATAGATGACAGGGCTGGGGCAATGTCACAGAAACCAGCTACTGTGGAAATCTCAAATTTTTAACTTAATTTAGTAAGTATAAAATATGCATGTGTTTGTTTTATGCATTAATTTTCTGGCATTTGTAAAAAGGTAGCAGATAGGGAATAAAGTAATCAGAATTCTATCTCGCTTAAATGTGATTTGATTTTTTGGTGAAATGGTAGTATTCTATTTAATTAAAAAAGTAGATTGTGGCTAAAGGAATCTAAGGGAATCTGCCAAGCCTAAATACTAAAAGACAAAACTTCTATTAATTTAGTGTAAAATTTTTCTCTTCAATTTTAAGTAAGCTAAGTACTTGAAATGGTCCAAAGAGGTTAGAAATATATATGTATAATCCAAACTGGCTAAGTAACCAATTGGCTCAATAGTCTGTACTTTCTTCAGGTTTGGCTTCATCCAGGCACTGAAATCAGTTTGCCTCTTTCCACCATGCTGTTGATTGTGGGGCATCATTTTAAGGCTCCAGGTGATGGCTTCTGGATCTCCAGGATTGTATCTTTCAAGATTCAAGTCCAGAAGAACAGAGAAAATATCTCTTGCCAGTAACTCCTGCAAAAGTCCTAGATTTTGAATAAAAATAAAAATTTTT